>JAAXCT010002324.1:0-81023 GCA_012490785.1 Eragrostis nindensis
ATTACTCATCATCATCGAGAACCATGGCACATCTCAACATGGTTCCATCAATACCTGCCATTAAGTGCTGCCAAAATCAGCCTAAGAATTTTTGCAGGCGCGTCTCCCTTCCACATCTCTCCATTGCCAGGTTAATTTACTTCTACTGTAATTAATGGCCATTAATGGCGAATTTGGCAGGATCTTCTCCCTCCCCCCATCTTTATGTGCCCGGTTCATCTCTATAAAACCCGCACACCGCACACCCTCCAGGGGACACAAATCAGTAGCGCACAACGTACGTAGCGCCTCCATTCCTTGGTACTTGCAAGTATTCGATCGGAAGAAAAAGGTACGTACCTGCAAGCTAGCTAGGTGAGCGCATACAAGAATGATTTTTTTTGTTCGTCTTCTGGTCTGAATAATAGGATAGATAGTGGTCGAATCGAACAAAGAAGAGGATTCACGCTAACCGGAGCAAGTCCTCCTCTGTCGTTTGCACCTAGCGAAGATTAGATATATATTTTCCTCGTTTGGATACGTATAGGGTACAGATTTACTACTCGTCATTTCATAGCAGAGATCTTCGGTTAGATACGTGTAGTATAGGTATTCGTTCGTGAGTAAGAACGTCGCATCAGTATCTACAAGATCTATTTTTTTTTTTTACTTTCGTCGATCATCTGCAGACGGTAGAGGTCGCAAGCAAGACAGACGAGATCTCCATCGATCCTTTTTCTTTTTTGCCATCCGATGATTAACCTCCTGGTCATGCTCTGCAGGTACTGAGCAATCTAGAGCTTGGATTTGGGTACGTACGTGAAAGAAGACCAGGGAAGTAAATCAGGACGATGGAACGTGGATCCGAAGGTATACGGTATACCGTGCATAATCAATCTGCCTGAATACATATGTTTTGTCCCTTCCATTTCTTCTGCGTTTCGTTTGTAGATTTGTATAAGTCGAGTTTTGTTGATTTATTTCCTGAATCCTATCTGCCTGTTGTAACTTGGGCACAGGTTGATCGTCTTCGGCATATATACGAATCGCTCGTTTGATCGTACATAGATAGGGCTTGCTTTTCCTTTGATAATATACTATCGAACAACACTACTACTCTCCGGGTTTATTTGACATGACAAAATGATAGCACCTCACCTTTCTGTTTCTTGTCAATGCATGTAATTTCCTTGGTCATCTATAGTGTTCTCAATCATTTGGCAATTTGATTGCTTGT
Source organism: Eragrostis nindensis (assembly GCA_012490785.1). Classification (NCBI taxonomy): domain Eukaryota; kingdom Viridiplantae; phylum Streptophyta; class Magnoliopsida; order Poales; family Poaceae; genus Eragrostis; species Eragrostis nindensis. Next base: position 1,217 of record JAAXCT010002324.1, read on the forward strand.
GTGAGAATTTTGCGCCATCACTAGTAGCTACAGTGGGTGTTAACGCCTGTTATTTCTTGCTTCCCATTCTTAATGTAATCTGGAACAGATCTCCTTAGTTGGGTTGGGTGGGGGATAGACATTCCTAGGCAGTGACGGAGGACAAAGGAAAAATGAGGTATGGCGAACTGTAGATAATCTTCAGTAGTTAAGGTGTAGCACATAGCAATATCATATACTATGCCATCATCACACAAGGGAGTAAGATCAAATAAAGGTGTGGCACATACCTTGCCATCATGCATGGTCCTCCGCCACTGTTCCTAGGTCTTCCCGCGAAAACAATAGTACCTCATGTTTTATTTGAATCATTTAGTTTTAAAAGATGAAAATGAAGTACACCATCCACACACATCTAAATATTATTTGTCGTAGTTTTAGTTTGCAGCTGCAAACATTGCACTTTCATTAGTTCATGTATCTGCATCCCGCTTTTATTTTCCGTTTTGCCGCATTTCTTTCGATGTCATCACTTGTTTGTTTCACCCCTTTTTTGAACGAATTGTTTCTCACCCTTTTGTAGGCATGAGTTCAAACATGGGAAACAACAAGGCGTACAAGGCTGTGATCAAGGAGGAAGCAGCCTCGCCACCATTACCGGTGATCAAGGAGGAAGCAGCCTCGCCACCATTACCGGTCTTGCTGGTGAAGGAAGATCATCACCAGACAAGGGTCCAAGAGGAGGGGTCATCGTCTTTGACCCCCAGTCAGCAAGCTGCTGGTGCAACAGCGCTTGTGGAATCTGTGCCTCTGCCATTGGTGCCGGCGGGGGTACATATCCGGTCCCCAGAACCATGGTACACTACTACTTGAAGTCTTGTTTTTACTATATGCATGTTGAAAGCTCTTGGTGATGAGGGTTTCTGCCGGTGTGTTGGTCAAGTCCTATCCTTAGTGTGTTTTATAGTTCTTAGACTCATTTGCTTTTCAGCGTTGTACCATAGCTCGGTCTGGAGTGGGAGGGCATAGTTCTATGGGACAGTTTTTTCCCTCTTAATTCAATGATACGAAGCTCTCCTGCGTATTTGAGAAAAAGAGAGCCTAGCTAGCTATTAGGTTCAAACAGGTGGCAGCTTTCTGTTTCTTGTCAATAGGAAAATGCATGTAATTTGTTTCAGGTAGCGCCTTGGTCATATGTAGACTGTAGTGTCGTCAATCATTTGGCAATTTGATTAATTGCTTATTATGTGAGTATTTTGCTCCCCCACTAGTTGCTAGAGAGGGTGTTAATTGAACGCCTATTATTGCTTGCTTCCCAATTCTTAACGTAAGCCTTCCCGGTTTATTCAACATGAAAAAAATAGTAGCTCAGGATATATTTTGAATCAATTAGTTTCTAAAGTACTGATGCCATCGGCACACATCTGAATACTAATTGTCGTAGTTTATTTTGCACCTGCAAACGTTGCATTTTCATTAGTTCATGTATCTTACAGCCCGCTTTTATTTTCCGTTTTGCCGCATTTTTTTGATGTCATCTGTAGTTTTGTTTCACCCCTTTTTGAACGAATTGTTTCACCCCTTTGTAGCCATGAGTTCAAATGTGGGGAACAACAAGGACAAGACTGTGGTCAAGAAGGAAGCAACCTCTCCACCATCGCCGGTCTTGCTGGTTAAGAAAGCTCGTCAGCAGACAAGCGTCCAGGAGGAGGGGCCATCTTCTTTGGCGCCCCCACCCAGCCAGCAAGCCGGCGCCGGCGAGGGGGCGACGCCTTCACCGGTGCCGAACGTCCCAGCTGATCCACAGCAACACGGTGGCAGCCGCAGCGTCTTCCTGAAACACCTCCTGATGCACTGCGTTGCCGCGTTGGGCACGGGGGACGTCGCGGCGTTCAGCACGGCGCTACAGCACCTGTCGTCTGTCGCGCCCGCCGCCGGCGAACCCTCGCAGCGCGTGGCGTTCACAATCGCCCAGGCGCTGACGCGTCGAGCGATGGGATCGCTGCAGGGCCTGGCCTGGGCGCTCCAGCTGCAGGTCCCGCCACCACCGACTCCGGCAATCATCAACTCCGTGCGCCAGAGCTTCGCCATGCTGTGCCCGCTCGTCCGCGTCGCGGCCGTGGCGGCCAACCTCGCCATCACGGAGGCGACGGCGGCCGAGCGACGCGTCCACGTCGTCGACCTCTGCGGCGCCGACCTGAACCAGTGGCGCGACCTGCTCCGCCGCTTCGCCGCGCGTGCCGGGGGACCTCCATCCCTGCTGCGGCTCTCCGTCGTCAACGGGCAAGACGACTTCCTCTCGCGAGCCGCCGGGATGCTCACCCAGGAGGCCGCGCTTCTGCACGTGCCCTTCGTGTTCCACCCGGTGAGAACCCACATCGATCGGTTCACTCCACAAAATATCGCTGCCCTTGGCGTCGCGCACGGCACGGACGAGGCCCTGGTGATCACGTCGACGCTGCAGCTCCACCGCCTCATCGCCGACGAGGTTACAATTCATCTACCGGCGGCAGCTACCAACAACAGCAAGGGTCAAAAGAGGAAGAATCAGGAGCAGATTACCGCCGCCACCACCTCACATCAGATAACCAAGGCCGACGCGCTGCTCCGAGTCCTGCGCGATCTGGGGCCGAAGCTCATGGTGCTAACGGAGCAGGAGGCCGACCACAACTGCACGGCCCTCACGGACCGCGTGCAGAACGCCTTCGAGTACTACGCGGCGTTGTTCCGTGACATCGAGGCCTCTGTTGGTGATCTGCACGGGTCCGTGGAGCGTGTGCTGCTCCGGGAGGAGGTGATGGACATCATCGCCTGTGACGGTGTGCTGCGGCGGGAGCGCCACCAGAAGATTGGTCGCTGGGCGCTGCGGATGAAGGTGGCTGGGTTCGAGCCCGCACAGGTGAGCGCCAACATTTTCAACGAGATAGTGGGTATGACTCACCACCTCTCAGGCGATGGCGGTGTGAGGAAGTACAGGGCACAGAAGGTTGACATGGGAAGCCTCTTGCTCTACTCACACATGACACCGATCTTCTCGGTGTCAACATGGAGGATAGTGCAAAAGTCGACCAAGTGATGCCATTCATATCTAGTTGTTTCCATTGTGGTCATGCTTGAGGCCTCGAGCCCAATGGCGTTGCAGGGACTTGTTTAGGGGCATGTATCAAGACATGGGTTTTCTTTTATTTACCAAATTATTAACTATTTAGTGTGGTTTGATCTATTATCAACATTTTCGTGTCGTTGTTTTCATTGCGTATGAATCAGATTTGACCTATCAGCTTAATGCTGGGTACTGAATTGAGAACAACAGAAGCATCATTTATATTTGGTATTTGATCGTGTTTCTTTCATGCTCAATATAACATTCTATGTTAGAGATTCATTGTAAGGTTTTTGCTCTTCCTTGAATTTTTTTACATCTGCACGAAGTTCAAGAAATACTATTAATCCTATCTTTCATTATATTGCGCGTAGGTTAGTTCAATTATGAGCTAATCTGTTCAGAATTCCCCCTGGAATTAATAATTTTGTCTGTTGACAGTTTCCAGGGAAGTTCTGAACTTTGTGGGATTTGGAGTCATATTAACTGTAAACCCATAACTTAAGATTTTATCACTAAGTGTCATGTATCATTTTAAAATATATGGAATTGTTATCTAGCCAGATAGGATTTGGAGTCATATTAATTGCAAATCCTAATGAATGTACTCCCTTTCAGTACACACACAGCTCAAATTTATTTAGAGTTCTACAGTGATTAAAAACAAATATCACTATGAATTAAGCGTCAAACCTTGAGGGAAAATAAAGGATAGGAAGGTATGAAAAACCAGCTACTTAGCCCCATCATCGGACCAGCACCAAAGGAAAACAGCCCGTGGTAGAGAAAAAGGGCGTACATAGATGTTGGTGGCAGGGGTATTTCATGCCAGCACACACACTAAAAAATATAAGTGCAATATAATGGACTATATACAATGTTGTGTTTTCGGCCAAAGCAAATCACTTTGCGTGGAGAAGCGGGGAGGCGTGGAAGGGCTGGAGGGGGCGCAATGCCCGGATGTCGAGAAGGTTCACTCGGAGCGGGCGACTTGAGCGAGCAATTTTTCGACCATGATGAGGGAGAACGTCAGATCGTCCACGGCGGCGCCGACAGACATGGCAGCGGTGCCTGCCCCTAGACGCGAGGACGCGCGCAATGCAACCGCTAGGTGCACCGCGTACTGCAGTGCAACCACGGTGCCATATATCAGGGCCATACGCAGGTCACCTCCACGCCACACTCGCCGTGTCTATAGGGCTTTTTTCAGTACAATACAGGAAAGCACCCTCTTTTTGTAATCCCTGCAGCTTCCCAGAGGCTTTTTTTTGTATTGAACGCATGGCGTAGCTAGGACCCCCCCCAATCATGTTTGAGCCTATGTTCACCTCACCCGGGGCTCAAAAAGGAGAATTCCGGAATGCCTGCCGACGTTCAGATAAGGTGCATATCCCTTACCACTAAAGGAAAGGCTCGACGAAGGGGGGATATTAGCAGGGTAAGGAAAACGCTTTCGGAGATTGAGATGTCGGTCGATTTGTTTTTCATCGAAAAAGAAGAAGGCCGAGGGGATAGTAGCCTTCCTGCCTCGGGCCACTCTACCACGAGGGCTGCGGGCGTCTCTGTTGCGCCTCGGGCCAGGGAGCTCCGAAGGGATTATCTAGCAACATTATTTTCCTTCTATCTAAACTATCTATCCATGTCTTTTTGATCCCAGCCAGCAATACAAGAATTTCGGATTTTTTATCCATAAATTATGTGACCCACATATTAGTGTAAGAAAATTTTGCTAGTCCGGAACTTTACTAAATTTAAACCGCCCCTAGTCTCTGTCCTCAAGTAACCAATGTCCCGGATTCCGCATTCTTCTAACCCCTACGCCCTAACGTAGTCGAAACTTCCGGTTCATATAGCCACGCGCTTGTAGAGTGTGACTCGGGAGCCTGAGCTCTCGACTCTAATCGTGTATAAACATACAAGGTGACCGCTTTAAGTTATTGTACGATGGGCTGATGGCAATGTATCTCGGCCTAGTGCCTCCGCTCCAGCAAACGACCAATCAGAAAGTGTGAACGTATACACAACAGTAGAAATAATATAGAAGGACATGAACACTTGGAGCCTCAAGCAGCAACCAGAAAATAAGACCTAAAAGCTACAACGTACCGGATCTTTTGGTGACTGATCGAGATGAAGGTGTGAATTGTCCATGGGTCAGAACGGAACGAAGAAGGTGGGAACTGATGACTGCAAATTCAAGATTTGGTAAAATGGACGCCCCAAAATAAAAATCCTGCGCGTCCTAGCTTATCTGTTGCCACCAGAGCATATCATTTTTATTTGGCAACGCCTAATTACTGTCATCATGCGCTGGAAAATTAAGCGCTACTAGGAATTGGCAGGCGCGTCTCCCTCCACAATCTCCATCGATCGCCAGGTTCAATTCATCGTAATTATTGGCCATTATGGGCTGCCATTTTCAGCACGGCGAATCTCACCGGATCTTCTCTCCTCCCCACCTCCATATCCCTGGTTCCTCTCTATAAAATGCCCCGCACCTACCCTCCTGTGGGCACAAAGTTGCGCACAACCAGCTAGCCCTCCATTCCCAAGGTGAGCGCATACAAGATTCCTCTCGTAATCTTTTGTTCGTCGTCTGGGTAGAGTAGGGTAGATGTCGAATCGAACATACTTGAGAGATTCATGCTATAATCGGAGCAAGATCCTCCTCTGTCGTTTGCATAGGGTAGAGAAACAGCGCCCAGCGAGAGATCGATTTTCCTTGTCTTTCGGATACATAGATCTACACGCCCTTTCTTTCCAGAGATCTTCCTCGTTTGGATACATAATATAGATTTTCATCCGTGAGCATAAAAGTCGCCTTTCAGTATCTAAACAAGATCTCGGTTTTACTTTCGCGGTCATGTGCAAATTAAACAGTAGAGGTCGCGAGGACAGACGAGATCTCCATCGATCCATTTTCTATTTGGCACTCTAATATTAACCTCCTGTCCATGCTCCACAGGTACTGCAGAAACTAGGGATTGAATTTGACTACGAGAAACAAGACGAGGGAAGAAAGTTAGGACAACGGGACGTGGATCTGAAGGTATACCGTGCAAGTCTTCCTGAACACATATGTTCCGTCCCGTCCATTTCTTCTGTGTTTTGTTTGTAGATTTCTATAAGTTGAGTTTGTTGATTTGTTTCCTGAAGCCTAATCTAGACAAGAGCTTTAGTTATTTGTTGGGAGAGAAAGATCCTCAAACGCTTGCTAGGGAGACAGGGTACTCAGTGCCTGATTTGTTATCTGTTGTGCACCTCAGCTTCTATAGATCTTAGTGTCCATAAGGTGATCCATGTTATTTCCTGAAGCCTAGCTTAGCCACGTTAGTTATAGATCAAGTATTACTACAAATCTTTTGGATTACTGAAGAACATGGTTTGCTAAGTTGTGACTAGAATTAATTCCTAACGTGTAGATCCGTATATTGGATCACAAAATCCATTTCATTGGTCTGCTATGTGTCTGTAGCAAGTCGTGAGGCCTTCTTACCTAACATTTCAGGGTTGGTTTCGATAGATAATATGTCTATATATGATGTGTTTATTGATTCTAATATACTAGAATTCATATATGTTTCTGTATAGGACTGGGTCTAGTTGTTCATTACTGAAGTCATCGCCCACCCTAATGGCATCTAATGGGCGTAGATGTTTAACTTTTTCTTATTATTTTTTATCTAAGTATTATTCTCAAAGAAAAATCTGATGCAATAGTATATGTTTAGAGAGGCTAGCAGTATATGATAAGCCTGTGTCTTGTGCTTCACTGATGCCACGTTCCCTATTAATTGGCACCAGATAAGCCTGCGATGACGCGCTCCCCCTCCCCCTCCGTTGCCGGCACTTCCAATTTCGGCGTCTCCAATGTACGACGTCGCCGTCGGGCTCCGCCAGCACGGCCCACATCGCCAGTGCCAAAGCGCAACCGCGGTGGGGGTGCCTCTCCGTCGATGCGCACGGCATTACCGGCCCCGGCGCGGTCCCCTTCGCGGTCTCCATCTCCGGCTGCTGCCCCGTCTCGCACTCCGCCATCTACGGTCGAGTCCTCGCCGGCCTCGTCCGACTCCACCGTCAGCGCCCAGCGTCTCGAGGCCTCCGCATCCGATATAAGAGTAGTGACTCCGGCAAGCAGACATACACGTGCCCCATCTGTGACCTGGGGGTGGATAGCCAGGGCACGATGATCCTCCACATCATGGAGATAATCCACTCCGGGGAGGAGGATGAGGAGAAGATAATTCTCGATAAGAAGCTTGCCCAGAACATGGGTTGGGAGTGATTCATGCCACCGCCATTACCATTTCTGTTGATCATATCTTCTGTTATCTTAGTCGATCGAGCTTTGTCATGTCGTAGTCAATGAACGATCTATGTCTTTGAATGAAATGTGTGAATAAAATTATGTTTCGAATTATGTGTGTTTGGAGTTTCGAATGAATTATGTTTCGTAAGATCTGTGTATTTTAAACACTACTCGCAAAAAAAAGTGTTTTAAACACATGTTGAGAAACAAGGAATTTGCGGCTCCTTCAACCCCGTCTGAGCTACTTGTCTCAGACGGGAGTAGCTATTCCCGTGTGAAACTATCCTACACCCTGTCTGAGATTAGTAACCCACAGGCCCTTATGTCGATGGTGTAAATTATCTCAGATCGGTCTTATCAAGCCCCGTTTGAGTTAACGCTGTTACAGATGGGGTTTTTCTTTAACCACGCCTGAGATGCCGCGTCTGTGATATGCGATTCTGTAGTAGTGTACCATGCAAAGTCTCCCCAAATTCATACGCTCCCTACATTTCTTTCAGGCTAGTGAATACCTATAGGATCTGGTTTATTCTCCTATATTTTGATTCTGATAAGTTGCATTTATTGATTGTTGGTTTTTCCTGCCTCGGTCTTGTGCCTTCTTTTTGTCAATTACGTTTTTATATTTTTTATGCTTGTTGTAACTTGTGCCGTTGTGCATAGGTTGAGAGAGGCTATCTAGCTATCTCCATGAGACAGCGGCATAGCAACATAGGGAGGGGGTAAACGCCTGTTATATCTTGCTTTTTTTGAGTTCTAGAGATGCTTAGGTCGATGGAAAGTCACATTGCAGTTACTGTGTTTGCAAGTTTCTCTTTGTCTAGTCTCTTGATGGGAATGATCATCCATATGTGTGTGTGTGTGTGTGTGTGTGTGTGTGTGTGTGTGTGGATGCGTATATCAGATCACAAAATCCCTTGCATTGATCTGATATGTGTGTGTAGCAGGTCGAAGAGGCCTTCTTACCTAACATTTAAATGTTGGTTTCGATAGCAAGTTTGTCTATGAGGTGTTTATTGATTGTAATAAACCCGAAATTCATATATGTTTCTGTATAAGGCTGGGTCTAGTTGTTCATTAGTGAAGTCATCCCCCACCCTAATGGCATCTGATGGGCGTAGATGTTTTTCTTTTTGTTATTATTATTTATCTAAGTACTATTATTCTCAAAAAAAAATCTGATGGAATACTATATGTTTAGAATTATATGTGTTTAGAATTTTGAATGAATTATGTTTCGAAAGATCTGTGCATTTTAAACACGTGTTGGAATACACACAGACGAGGAATATGCGAATCCTTCAACCACGTCTGAGCTACTTTTCTTTTCATATGAAAAAAATAAATTGCTTTATTTCGCAGCTGCAAAAATTTCATTTTCATTTTCATTGCCCTCAAAAAAAAATTTCATTTTCATCAGTTCATGTACCTAAATCCCGCTTATATATTCCTTGTTGAAGCATTCTATGGATGTAATCGATGTAATCGATTGTTTGTTTCACCCATTGGAGCCATGAGTTCGAACATGTCAAACAACAAGAACAAGGTTGTCATCAAGGAGGAAGCAGCCTCTCTACCGAAGATGGTGGGGGCCGTGTCACCACCCTTTGTCTTTGAGCCAGTCTTGCTGGTGAAGAAAGTTCATCAACAGACAAGCATCCAGGAGAAGGGTTCATCGTCTTTGGCCCCCAATCAGCAAGCTGCTGAGGGGGCAACAGCACCTGTGGAGTCTGTGTCTCTGCCAGTGGCGCCGGTGGTGAACATATCTAGGACCCAGAACCATGGTATTTACTACTTGAAATATTTTTTGCTATATGTTGAAAGCACTTGTCATGAGGTAGAGGTGGTGTAGGTTTTATAGTTCTTAGACTCTTTCATTCTTTCAGCGCCCTACCATAGCTATTGGTCCGGAGTGCAAAGGCATACTTGTATGGGACCGTTTTTCCTCTCTATAATTCAATGATATGCGGCCCTCCTGAGAATTTGAGAAAAAAAGAGAGGCTCGCTAGCTATTAGTTCCAAGCAGGTTGCAGCTTTCTGTTTCTTGTCAATAGGAAAATGCATGTAATTTTTCACGTAGTGCATTGGTAGTACCTCATGTTTTATTTTAATTGATTAGTTTTAAAAGATGACAATGAAGTACACCGTCCGCACACATCTAAATATAAAAAGCGTAGTGTACTTTGCAGCTGCAAGTGTTGCACTTTCATTAGTTCATGTATCTGCATCCCGAATTTACTTTCCGTTTTGCTGCATTTCTTTCGATGTCATAACTTGTTTGTTTCACCCCTTTTTTGAACGAATTGTTTCACCCCTTTGTAGGCATGACTTTAAGCATGGAAAACAACAAGGGTACAAGGCTATGATCAAGGAGGAGGCAGCCTCTCCACCATTACCAGTCTTGTTAGGTGAAGAAAGCTCGTCACCAGACAAGCGTCCAGGAGGAGGGGCCATCTTCTTTGGAGCCCATCCAGCAAGCTTTGTCATGTCATAGTCAATGATCAAACTATGTCTTTGAATGAAATGTGTGAATAAATTGTGTTTCGAATTACGTGCGTTTGGAGTTTCGAATGAATTACGTTGCAAAAGATCTGTGTATTTTAAACACATGTTGGAATACACACAGACAAGGAATATGCGGCTCCTTCAACCCCATCTGAGCTACTTGTCTCAGATGGGAGTAGCTGTTCCCGTGCAAAACTATCCGTCTTATCTCACAAGGGATTAAATTAAAGGAGGCTGTCTGAGGTATTTTGCCTCTCTCAACTCAGACGGGGGTAGTGAACTACTATTCTATAGCTAGCCATAGAATAACTTATTCTATGGCCACTTATGTATCGTAATTTACGACACTCGTGTATAGTGATTTACGATATTTTTCTACGTGATTTACTACACTTTTACCATGATTTTTCTTTCAAAACGTATGTGAACGCTGATGTCGCAAATTTGTTTAAATTTATCGTAAATTCGTGATAAATTTATCGTAAAACTGATGTGACTATAGAATAAGCTATTCTATAGCCGGCTATAGAATATACTCTCCGTATATATATATATATATATAAATATATATATATTTATTCTGATAAGTTGCATTTGTTTATTGTTGTTTTTTCCACGCTCGGTCTTGTGATTCATTATGGAAGCCAACTTCCCTACAGGCGGTCCCTGAAATTTTCTTTTTGTCAATTATGTTTTTACATTTCTTTATGCTTGTTGTAATTTTTGCTGTTGTGTGTAGGTTGAGAGAGGTTAGCTAGCTAGCTCCATGGGACAGCCGCATAGCAACATAGGGAGGGGGTAAACGCCTGTTATTGCTTGCTTTTTCAGAGTTCTAGAGATGCTTAGGTCGATCACAAAGTCACAAATCAGTTGCTTGTGTTTGCAAGTTTTTCTTTGTCTAGTCACTTGATGGGAATGATCAGTGTGTGTGTGTGTGTGTGTAGATGCGTATATTGGATCAAAAATCCGTTGCATTGGTCCGACATGTGTGTGTGGCAGGTCGAAGAGGCCTTCTTACCTAACATTTAAATTTTGGTTTCGATAGACAATTTGTCTATGAGGTGTTTATTGATTCAAATAAGCCTGAAATTCATATATGTTTCTGTATAAGGCTGATTCTGGTTGTTCATTAGTGAATTCATCGCCCACATCCTAATGCCATCTGATGGGCGCAGATGTTTTACTTTTTTTAATTATTTTTTTATCTAAGTACTATTATTCTCAAAGAAAAATCTGATGCAATAGTATATGTTTAGAGAGGCTAGCAGTATATGATAAGGCTGGGTCTGGTTCATCACTGATGCCACGTTCCCTATTAATTGGGACCAGATAAGCCTGCTATGACGCGCTCTCACTCCCCCTCCGTTGCCGGCACTTCCAAGTTTGGCGCCTCCAATGTCCGACGTTGTCGTCGGGCTCCGCCAGCACGCCCCTCGTCCCCAGTGCCAAAACGCAGCCGCGGTGGGGGTGCGTCTCCGTTGACGCGCACGGCATCACCAGCCCCAGCACCATGCCCTTTGGGGTCTCCATCTCCGGCTGCAGCCCCATCTCGCTCTCCGCCATCTACGGTCGCGTCCTCGCCGGCCTCGTCGAACTCCACCGTCAGAACCTCGCCGTCTCCAGGCCTCCGCGTCTGCTACAAGAGTAGCGACTCCGGCAAGCAGATGCATACACGTGCCCCATCTGCGACCTAGGGGTGAATAGCCAGGGCACCATGATCCTCCACACCATGGAGATCATCCACTCTGAGGAGGAGGATGAGGAGAAGAAGATCCTCCACAAGAAGCTTGCTCGGAATATGGGTTGGGAGTGAGTCACGCCAACGTCGTTGCCATTGTTGTTGATCATGTCGTCTGTTATCTTAGTCGATCGATCTTTGTAATGTCGTAGTCAATGATCGAACTGTGTGAATAAACTGTGTTTCGAATTATATGTGTTTGGAATTTCGAATGAATTAAGTTTCAAAAGATCTGTGCATCTTAAACACATATTGGAATACACATAGACGAGGAATATGCAGCTCCCAATGGACACAACCAAACAAGGTTAAAAAGACGAGTAATATATAGATTTCTGCTAGGAGATATCATTTTGTGTGTTATACATATATATATACTATCCTCCCAATGATCTTGTGTGGCGCAACTAATGGCAGATACACAAATTTGTAGCCTCCCTCCGATCCGGAACTTTATTAATTTCGAACGGCTCCCTAGTCTGTCCTCAAGTTACCCAAGTCCCTGTTCCACATTCTCTGAAACCCCTACACGGGTGCCTAAGCTCTCGACTGTAATTTTATATAGAAATAAAACCCGCACACCTACCCTCCTCTGGGCACAAATTAGTAGCGCACAACGTAGCCCTCCATTCCTTGGTACTTGCAAGGTGCATTCGGAAAAAAAAGTTACTTGCAAGGTGAGCGCATACAAGAATCACTGTAACCTTTTGTTCGTCGTCTGGTCTGGATAGGATAGTTAGATAGTGGTCGAATCGATCGAAGAAGATTCACGCTAACCGGAGCAAGTCCTCCTCTGTCGTTTGCACCTAGCGAAGATTAGATATATATTTTATAGGGTACAGATCTACTCGTCATTACATAGCAGAGATCTTCTTTGGTTGGATACGTATAGTATAGGTATTCGTTCGTTCGTAAGAACATCACATCTCAGTATCTACAAGATCTCGTTTTTTACTTTAGTCGATGATCTGCAAACGGTAGAGGTCGCAAGCAGGACAGACGAGATCTCCATCCTTTTTCTTTTTCGCACTCCGATGATTAACCTCCTGGTCATGCTCCACAGGTACTGAGCAATCTAGAGCTTGGATTTGGGTACGTACGTGAAAGAAGACCAGGGAAGTAAGTCAGGATGAAGGAACGTGGATCTGAAGGTATACGGTATACCGTGCATAATCTGCCGGAATACATATGTTTTGTCCCTTCCATTTCTTCTGCGTTTCGTTTGTAGATTTATATTGTCGAGTTTGTTGATTTATTTCCTGAAGCCATATCTGCCGCAATCATCTCATCCCATCCAAAACTTGTTCGTTTCGTATCATTCATAACAAAGTTTGCAGATGGAAATCGATCTCCTGTTCCTGCTCAGAAGCCACCGCCCCAGACCTCTGTTTCTATGAAAGTTAGAGCTCAATGTGCATTAGGTTCTAAACACAACTCTATATAATTAACATATTATTATCTTTGAATAAAATGATATTCACCTAATTTATCTCTTCAACCTTGCGGACTGCTGATATAACTAATAAAATACATTTTCTGTTGTTATGAAATTGAATCCCACTTAATGACACAAAAAATTAATTTCTTTGTCCTTAAGCTTGCCCTAAGTTCTCAATTCATCTCAGCAAACTGTCAGCACTGGATTCTATATATAGAGCTGTATGCATAATAAAAAAAATCTGAACAATACCTTCCGTTAGCATTCAAGAAGTTCGCACCGATCCAGACACACGGATCAGCCGTGCATCGCATTGAATGGCAATTTCTCGGAGCCACAGTACATAACCCAGATTGTCCCATACTAGGTTTAAATCATATGTGAGCCATGCACACAACCTTGACGGATCCTCCCTTTCAGATTCATAGCTGGTCACCTCCCAGCGGCCGTCAATGTGTCCGTACAGGCACACACCTTCCAAAGTACCTATGACCAGCTGGCAGCAAACGCACCATATTAGTTAGACCAATTTTATGAACCAGGGAATAATAAGATCAAACCTAGATTGCCAGGTCATAGAAGTAATCACTTGGGTTCAACTTGCGGAACAATTCCTCTTCATCTGCTCACAATTAATGAAACTAGGGTTAAATCAACATAAGTAGGTGAGTTGTTGAGACTGGCTTATGTGATCTATGTTGGTCCGGTCGAAGAAAGAGGATATATGGGAAGAGCATATTACTCACTTTGACGCACCCCCATATATCGAAGAAAGATCAAACCTAGATTGCCAGGTCATAGAAGTACTCACTTGGGTTGAACTTGCGGAATAATTCCTCTGCATCTGCTCACAATGAAACTAGGGTTAAATAACATAAGTAGGTGAGGTGTTGAGACTGACATGTGTGATATATGGGGGTGCGTCAAAGGAAAAGGATATATGGGAGGAGCATATTATGAGGATGGCCACACATTTTGTGTTTGTGTGTGTGTGTGTGTGTGTGTGTGTGTGTGTGTGTGTGTGTGTGAGAGAGAGAGAGAGAGAGAGAGAGAGAGAGAGAGAGAGAGAGAGAAGGGATCTACAACAAATGCAGAAGGAAGCTGACAAACAATGTTATGAATTAGGACACCCAAAACATAGCCTGGAACAGTTACATTCTAAAAAGCTTGGAGTATAGTATACTAATGCAAATGTACAAGTTTCAAATTAAATAAAAATAAAAGAAGCATACTTTATTGCAACTTTTTAAAATAGTTTTTTACATGAATCAAGTTTCTCCACTAGACACAAGTCAACTGGTAAAATAAACAAATACAATCAAAAATTGAGCATCTGTTGTATTTTTTTCATATTAATATATATATCTTAGCAGATGACGACTTGATCCTCGTGAATTACCTGTAGATTTGTGCCTCCTTCCCTCTGTCTGCTCCTCCATTGGTGGTTGTCCCGATTATGTCCTTTGCAAGGTTGTCTAAATGCTTGAGTAAACGAGTATGTCTAGGCTCCCTCTCCTTATCAATTATTCTCCATGCATATTTAGTAGTTTCTCAAGCCCTCATATTCAGGGTCGTTGCTAGAAATTAGGGGCCCAAACAGTAATAGGTAGGAATTGAGGGGGCCAAATCAAATCTTTTCATTGAATTATATGGTAAATTTTTGGTTGAATTCATGTTTTGTACCTAGCATGGGTGGGTGTGGGGTATACTAGGAAAATATTGAAACCACCTTTGTTTTTGAATTGTGAAATCTCTGCAAAACCTGTTTAGATGTTTTTAAATTTTCTTTAAAAAAAAGTCAAATATGTACTCCCTTTGTTCCAAAATAGATGTCATTATTGCTCTAGGCACGGGAATTAAGGAGAACTAAAAAAGGTGGAATGCACAAGGAACGACGACGAGAGAGAAAGAGATAGAGATGTATTGAGAAGAGAGAAATGTGCATTGAGAAGTGGCAATGACATGCAATTTTAGAAAAGTGGGTAGGGCTAGAAGGACATGTATTTTGGAACAGAGGGAGTAAACGAGATGGTCAGAAACCCTCACACAAAATTCCAAGTTGAAACTCTTTTTTATTTGGAAGTTACAAAAAATAAGAAATCATGGAGGACAATGACAAAATTATATATGGACTAATTTATCTTTTCCCCTGCCTTTCTTCTTCATTAACTTTTCATTTTTGTATGTCATTAGATTTTAATGTGTATTTTTGAATGTATTTATGTATTTCTTCAGGGGACATGTATCAATAAATATGACAAAAATACAACAGAGGCACAATTTTCGATTATATTTGTGTATTTTACCAGTTAACTTGTGTCTACTGAAGATTGATGCAAAAAATATTCTATTTTTAAAAAGTTGTTACAGAATATGCTTCTTTTATTTTTACTTAATTTGAAAGTAGTACATTTGCATTAGTATACCATACTCCAAGCTTTCTAGATTGTAACCATTTCAGGCTATATTTCTGGGTGTCCTGGTTCATAACCAGTGTTTAAAAAAGCCACCGCCTAGGCGCTAGGCGGAGCTCCACCGCTTCGCTTTCAACTAAGCTGTTAATTTAGCATTTCTCTCTATTTTTCCAATAAATATGTGTTGATATGAAATGTTTTCACTAATTTTCTCTATCTTTTATGTTTATTTGCTAAAAGTACAAACGCCTAGGACCGCCTAGCACCGCTTAAGCGTCGCCTAGGCATGCCTATGCGCTAGGCGGTGCTCAACCGCCCGCTTAGTTCTTCCGCTTTTTAAAACACAGGTCATAACATTGTTTATGCATATGGAGAATGACACATAAGATGCACAGGAGATGTTATTTCTTTTCATCCAAAGATTATGTGACCAACAGGCTAGCGTAATAAAATTTTGCTAGTCTGGAACCGGTCCCTAATCTCTGTCCTCAAGTAGCCAAGTCCGTGATCCTCATTCTCCGAACCCCTACGCCCTAACGTAGAAGAGACTTCCGGTTCATGTTTAGCCAACGTGCTTGTAGAGTGAGTATGTGACTCGGGAGCCTAAGCTCTCAACTGTAATCGTGTATAGAAATATTATATCGATCGATACGAGCGCGCGCTTTCAGATCACCATATATCAATCAAAAAATTTGAACGTATACAGAACAGTAGGAAGGAAATGAAAAGGACGAAAACAATTGGAGCTTGAACCAGCAACCACAAAACAAGACCTAAAAAGCTACAACGTACCGGCCGGCTCTTTTGGTGACAGATCGAGGTGAAGGAGAGGAGTGAATCGGCGAGGGGTCAGAACGGAACGAAAAAGTTGTGAACTGATTTCCATTCGAGATTTGGAAAATTACACGCCCCAAATTGAAAATCCTGCGCGTTCTTATCTGTTGCCACCAGCGCATACCCAAATTCAGCGCTAAGAATTGGCTGGCGCGTCCCCCTCCACAATCTCCATGGCCAGGCTGCTGACGGGCCGACAGCGCTTGTGGAGTCTGTGCCTCTGCCAGTGGCCGGCCTAGAGGCGAACTTTCCTGTCCCAGCAACTGTTAGATTAAATTGAGCTTGATTAACAACACTTAACCCATAGGATCACTAGTCTAGATGATGATCACGCCTAGCACAAGATCTAATGCAGAACTTGGTGAAACTTAGGACTTACCAGAACTTAGATACTCCATAGATCAGCTCTGTAGTTGATGTAGATCAAGTAGATGACGATGAACTCGACGTAGATGTAGAAGAACGGGACACCGAGCTTCCAAGCCTTCCAGCACCTTAGGGATCAGTTAGGTCAAGGTTAGGATAAACCCTGATGGCTCAACTCGTGATTAACTTGTTGATTAAGGAAAACCAGGGTTTCCCCTTGGTTATATAGTGCTGTAGGCTTGGGGCCGGGCTCTTAGGTGGGCTGAGTTTGCCTCCCGATCAAGACGTTTAGTTGGATTAGAAGTGGGCCTTTCGGTCCAATTAGATATTGACCAAGGTCAATAAATAATTCCAACAGCAGCATCCTGAAACACCTCCTCATGCAGTGTGTTGCTACGCTGGAAATGGGGGACGTCAAGGCGTCGAGCACAGCACTACAAGTCTACAACACCTATCATCTGTCTCGTCTGCTGCTGGCGACCCCTTGCAGCGTGTGGCATTCACAATCGCCCAAGCGCTCACGCGTCTGTGATGGGATCGCTGCAAAGCCTGGCCTTGGCACTACAGCTCCAGGTCCCAATGATTGTGATGGACATTCCCGCCTATGATGGTGTGCTTCGTTGGGAGCGCCACGAGAAGATCAGGAGCTGCGCGCTGTGGATGATGGTAGCTGGGTTCGAGCCCACCCTGGTGAGCGTCAATACATTCGAGGAGATAGTGGGTATGACACACCAGCTTTCAGGCGATCGCAGTGTGAGGAGGTACGGGGCACGAAAAGTTGACAAGGGGTGCTTCTTCCTCTACTCACACATCATACCGCTTTTCTCGGTGTCAGCAAGGTGGCTGATGCAGAGGACTAGAAAGTGGTGCCCTCAGTGGCATGTGGTCATGCTTGAGCCCAAATGCATTGGGTTGCGCTTGTTGAGAGGAAGATATCAGGACTTCTTTTTTTTCTTTACCCAATTCTTAGCTATGTATCATGATTTGTTTATTTAAGCGTGTCAGATTAGGCATATTAGTGTTCTAAAAAAAAGATTAGGCATATCGGCATAATGCTGGGTGCTGAATTCAACGGAAGCTTTATTGTGATGTGGTATTTGATTGTGTTTCTTCTTGCTGGATACTAAGATTCTATGTAAGTGATTCAGTGTACCCTTTTTTCTTCCTAGAATTTCATACATCTACACGAAGTTCAAACAAAGAAATACCATTCTTTCTTTATATAGCACGTAGGTTCGTTCAATTTTTTGCTAGCCAATTAAGATTTCTCCTGGAATTAATAAGTTTTGAACTGGGATTCGGAGCTCCAGATAATCTTGCTGCAAATCCATAGCTCAAGATTTTATCATTAAGTTTGATGTATCTTTTAAAAATGTATAGAATTGTTATCTAGCCACCCATACTCCCTCAATACTCATATTAGAGGTCGTTCAAAACATGGTTTAGCATACCAAGGAGTGATTAAATCGGGTCTATTCTCCATCCTTGCCCTTAATAAATACACCTAGAAGCCACTACTAAGTAACTGTCTTTCTCCTCTTGTCTGGCCAGTGCACACGGTTCCCAAGCGTGGGGTCGGAGGCTCCATTCCTGGCCTGTTTGTTTTCGCATGGCGCTCGCCTGATTTTGCTCATTTTTGCGTTGCTGCGCGCTCATGCTTTTCAGCTGCGCGCGGTCATTCTTTTCGTCCAAGCCTGCGTAGCTGCTCCA
The DNA here is from genome assembly GCA_012490785.1 of Eragrostis nindensis. NCBI lineage: Eukaryota > Viridiplantae > Streptophyta > Magnoliopsida > Poales > Poaceae > Eragrostis > Eragrostis nindensis. The sequence goes on from JAAXCT010002324.1 coordinate 19,613, forward strand.
AAGTGATGTGTTCGCGGTCCTTTTTTTTTTGTTTCCCGACTAGCTTTTGTGTCGCCTGAGCTCCTTTCCCTGCGTTATTTAAACACCACACGCTCTCCCTGCCTCTTAACAAAGCTAAACACGATGGGCCAGATTGGTTCCGGCTGTGCTAGAGGTATTGTTCTTCATACATGTATTTGTCCATATTTCTGTGATTATTGCAGCCATGCCATCGATCGAAGGCGGAGCGGCGCCGGCGCGAGCAAGGCTGGCGCGCGAGTCATGCCGCCGCTCGAGCACGGGCGAGGCCGCACGCGACTCCGGCGAGCTAACGAGGCTTCGTGCGAAAGAGAGAGAGAGAGAGAGAGAGAGAGAGAGAGAGAGAGAGAGCTCCGTGCCTGCTGTATACCATCATTTTCCTAACATATAAAGCCCTCACCTGAATATATTGCATAGAATATATTCGAAGGAACAGATATAGATGGGGTTCAATGAGAGTTCATGCTACCTGAGTTCTCTAAAAAGCTAAAAATGTTTTTTTACCAACGATTTTTTCCAGCATGTTGCATAGAATATAATGATGCAAACAGATTTGAAAATGGACATGCACAATGAAAATTTAGTGTACGTGTTATTCCTGAAGCCTTAGCAAGGTTAGATATGGTTCAGTATTACCACTTCAAATCCTTTTCATTACATGAATAACTTGGTTTTGCTAAGTTTTGTGACTAAAATTAACTCCAGACATGTAGATGCCGGATCACAAAATCCGTTGCATTGGTCTGTTATCGGCGTGTAGCAGGTCAAGAGGCCTTCTTACCTAACATTGCAGAGTTGGTTTTGATAGATAAATGTGTATGAGGTGTTTATTGATTCTAATAAACCTGAAATTCATATATGTACGTTTCTGTATAGGGCTGGGCCTAGTTTTTCATGACTGAAATCATCGACCGCCCTAATGGCATCTAATGACGGTATATGTTTCTGATCACACCTATATATTATCAAAAATGTTGAGTTCTGATTTCAAGACAATGAAGCTTTATTAGCGATATGGTATTCGATCGTGTTTCTATTGCTTTTGATAACAACATCCATGATGCTCATATACCACACATCCTCTACCTGATTTGTGGCCTCGTCCTTGCCGTTATCGCCGCATGCCATGCCTTTGATACTGCAACTTCCATCAGTGGCCCCTAGGTGAGGTGTTGAAACTGGCATGTGCGATCTACTTGTAATAAGTGACATGATATGTGACCATTTGAATATGGGGTCCGTTGGAGGGAAGAGGATATATGGGAGGAGCATATTATGAGCGGATGGCGACACATATTTTGTGTGTGTGTGTGTGTGTGTGTGTGTGTGTGTGTGTGTGTGTGTGTGTGTGTGAGAGAGAGAGAGAGAGAGAGAGAGAGAGAGAGAGAGAGAGAGAGAGAGAGAGAGAGAGCCTTGGACGTATATGTGGATCTCTTTGGTCAACAGGTTCATGTGACAATCTGTCGGACTGTGCATAAGCAAACAGGCCATTCGCACGGCGTAACTGAGGTCAGGTCGTTTGAGTGTTAGCTAGGCTACGTTACACAGATTGGGTAACAGTTTTCCTTCAGAGGCTGAGAGTTTTGATTTTGTGTCAAATGGAGTTGTGCATTTACGAGGAGCCTATTTCAAACAGTATAACAGCTTGTTCAACTTGTAAACATGTGATGACCAAGATGAATCAAGAAAACCTAAAGGCTGCTGGCAAAATACAGATTTTTATAGGTTGCCACGCAAAGAAGACGGAAAAAATTCAGTCAAATCATTAAAGACTCATGGTGAAATATCTCTGCAGAGCAACGATAACAGTGTCTACCCTTAAAGATCAATAAATCCACAAATTAACCGATAAGGAGCCCAATATAGTACATGAAATCACAATGTCTAGGAGCCCACACAAAGAGCATTTTGTATAATTTCTTGAATAGCCAAGCGAGCTCGGCTCAGGCACAGGCGGCTGCCTGCTCTCCTTCAGTCAGCCAGCCAGGGTTCGATTCCCGCCGAGTGCACCAAGGTTGCTGGTAGTTTTCTGGGTCACCTCCCTGGACTAAAGGCTGTGGCTCCTGGGCTGCCTGTGTGCGCGCCGGTGAGGACCAGCCCAACAAGCTTCGGTGGGCTTCTTCTTCATACTGAAAATTCAGGGGGACGTCGGGCCCTTGGGCTCTTTTTTTTTTTGTTACAATTTCTTGAACAGCAAAGGCCCCTATTTGTAATCATGTCCACTCAGAGAAGCACTCGGGCATCCATAGTACTCCATATGCTCCGTTTCTTCTTGGGTTATCATCGCCATCTAGGAACAACCTCATGTAATAATCTCATCCGATCCAGAAGTTGTTCGTTTCGTATCATTCACAACAAAAGGGCGTATGGAAATCGATCTCCTCTTCCTGCACAGAAGCCGCCGCCCCAGACCTCTGTTTCAATGAAAGTTAGAGCTCAATGTGCATTAGGTTCTAAACACAACTCAATATAATTAACATATTATTATCTCTGAATAAAATTATATTTACCTAATTTATCTCTTCAGCTTCGTGACATAGGCGTCGATAAGTATCACTATCAAGGAATGCTTCATGCGCAGTTTGCAGACTGCTGATATAATTAATAAAATACATTTTCTGTTGTTACAAAAACTAATCCCAATTAATGACACAAAAAATTAATTTCTTTGTCCTTAAGCTCACATTGAATGGCAATTTCTCGGAGCCACAATACACGACCCAGATTGTCCCGTACGTACTAGATTTAAACCAACTGTCGGCCGTGCAGGCAACCTTGACGGATCCTCCCTTTCAGGTTCATAGCTGGTCACCTTCCAGCGGCCGTCAATGTGTCCGTACAGGCACACACCTTCCAAAGTACCTATGACCAGCTGGCAGCAAAGACACCATATTAGTTATACCAATCTTATGAACCAGGGAATAATAAGATGGAGCTAGATTGCAAGGTCATAGAAGTACTCACTTGGGTTGAACTTGCGGAATAATTCCTCTGCATCTGCTCACAATGAAACTAGGGTTAAATAACATAAGTAGGTGAGGTGTTGAGACTGACATGTGCGATATATGGGGGTGCATCAAAGGAAAAGGATATATGGGAGGAGCATATTATGAGGATGGCCACACATATCGTGTGTGTGTGTGTGTGTGTGTGTGTGTGTGTGTGTGTGTGAGAGAGAGAGAGAGAGAGAGAGAGAGAGAGAGAAGGCTCTACGTACAACAAATGAGAAGGAAGTTGACAAACAATGTTGTGAACTAGAAACCCAGGAACATAGCTTGAATAGTTACATTCTAGAAAGCTTGGAGTATAGTACACTCATTCAAATGTACAACTTTCAAATTAAAAAATAAAAGAATCATACTTTATAACAACTTTTTAAAATATTTTTTTTACATCAATCAAGTTTCTCCACTGGACACAAGTCAACTGTGGTAAAATAAACAAATACAATCAAAAATTGAGCATCACTCGGACATGTCAAACAACAAGAACAAAGTTGTCGTCAAGGAGGAAGCAGCTTCTCCGCCGACGATGGTGGGGGCTGTGTCACCGCCCTTTGCCTTTGAGCCGGTCGTTCTGGTGAAGAAAGTACATCAACAGACAAGCGTCCAGGATGGAAGCTCATCCTCTTCAGCCCCCAGTCAGCAAGCTGCTGACGAGGCGACAGCAGCTGTGGTGACAGCAACATCCTGAAATACCTCCTCATGCGCAATGCTTGCTGCGTTGGAGATTGGAGACATCGTGGCGTTCAACACAGCGCTACAGGTCCTATCGTCTGCCGCGTCTCAAGCCAGCGACCACTCCCACCGGCGGCAGCCACCTCACGTGATCAGATTCAGATGATCACAAAGGCGGACGCGCTCCTCCGCGTCCTTTGCGACCTGAAGCCGAAGCTGATGGTGCTGACGGAGCAGGAGGCAGACCACAACTGCGCGCTCCTCTCAGACCACGTGTGGAATGCCTTTGACTACTACACAGAGCTGTTCTGCGACAAGGAGGCTTCTGTTGGTGACATGTACGGGTTCGAGGACTACCGTGTCAACGTGGAGCGGGTTCTGCTCATGGAGAAGCTGATGGACATCGTCGCCTATGACGGTGTGCTGCGGCGGGAGCACCACAAGAAGATAGGGAGATGGGAGCTGCGGATGACGGTAGCTGGGTTCGAGCCCGCCCTGGTGAGCGTCAATACATTCAAGGTGACAAAGGGTATGGCACTCCAGCTTTTAGGCGATGGCAGTGTGAGGAAGTACCGGGCACGAAAAGTTGACAAGGACTGCCTCTTCCTCTACTCGCACATGATACCGCTGTTCTCAGTGTCAGCATGGCGGCTAGTGCAGAGGACTAGAAAGTGATGCCCTCACTGGAATGTAGTGGGTTGTTGTTAGGAAGATATCAGGACTTGTTTTCTTTTATTTAGCCAATTATTAACTATGTATATCATGGTTTGTTCTATTATCACCATTGCTTGTCCTTGTTTTCATTGTATATGCGTTTTCAGATTAGGCATGCATGTCAGTATAATTCTGTGTGCTGAATTCAAGGGAATGAAGCTTTATTTTGATGTGGTATTTGATCGTGTTTCTTCTATCTTGATACTATATAAGATTATATGTAACAGATTCAGTGTACCATTTTTTCCTCCTAGAGTTTCATATATCTACACGAAATTCAACCAAAGAATTATCATTCTATCTATTTTATATAGGACGTAAGTTAGTTCAACTTTGAGCTAACCCGTTCAGATTTTCCCCTGGAATCAATAAGTTTTGAACTGGGATTCGGAGCTCTAGATAATATATTGCTGCAAACCCATAGCTGAAGATTTTATCACTAAGTTTGATGTATCATTTTAAAATGTATAGAATTGTTATCTAGCCAAATATCGATGCTGCAGCTCCAGTGCCTGAAAGCCGACGTGCGACGTGGTTACCATAGAACTATTGGCAGCAGCTCCCAAAAGAAGGGACAAATAAAAAAAGAATCAGGAGCACATTTCCGCCACTACCTCACATCAGATAACAAAGGCAGACGCGCTCCTAACATGTCCTTTGTGACCTCAGGCCTAAGCTTATTGTGCTCACGGAGCAGGAGGCTGACCACAATTCCACGGTCCTATCGGACCGCGTGCAGAATGCCATCATCTAGTATATGTGGCGCTGCTCCAAGACATGGAGGCTTCTTGGTGATATGCATGACCACCGTGTCACTGGGGAGTGTGTGCTACACAGGGACGAGGTGGACATCGTTTGCCTGTGCTGGCGTGTGGGTGCGTCACGAGAAGATAGTGTGCTGGGTGCTGCGGCTGAGGGTGGCTGGGTTCTAACCGGAAACCGGCTAGAGAGTATGGCTCACCAACCACTATCGGAAACCGGCTATTTGCCGAGTCTCCGGTGATTTGCCGAGAGCATTCTGTCGGGCACTTGACAAATAGTGCTTTACCGAGTGCCATATAAAAACACTCTGCAAAAATTGTGTTCGCCGAGTGCCACACAAAAAACACTCGGCAAAAAATCCTCTGACACTTGGCAAAGACAAGACACTTCGCAAACTTGCTTGTTTTCCGGGTGTTTTTTTTTATACTCGGCAAACAATGTCTTTGCCGGGTGCTGGAGAAAAAACACTTGGCAAAGAGAAATTCAAATCATATTTTAAATCAGTAATTAATTCAAAATAAAAATATTCAACTACAAATTTGTATACCTTTGAAAGGTGTACAACTTTTGTTTTGGTCATTTCTTCATTCGACAAAGCGATAGTAACATTGTTATCGCATAGAGTTACTACCAGGGATTGAAATATCGAGAAATCGGGCAAAATCGAAACCGAAGAAACTGGACCGGTTACCGACAAAACCGATCGGTAACCGAATATGTTACAGTACACAGTTCGGTTTTTACCGATAACCGGACGTCCGATGAAACCGAACCGGACCGGTAAGTCCGGTTATCGCGGTTACCGACCGGTAACCGTCGATATTGCAATCCCTGGTTACTACGAGGCAGATGAACAAATGACCAAAAAAAAAGTTGTGCACCTTGAGAAGTTATACAACTTTGTAGTTGAACACTTTTTAATTTGAATTAGTTTCATCAACGAAAAATACGTTTGAAAATCTGAATTTCTCAACCGACCTCGAATGAAGAAACAGTAAAAATAAAAGTTGTAGATCTAGAAAACTTATGAACTTTGTAGCTGACACCTTTTTTTGAAATCATATTGTCAACGAAAAAACTAAGTTTGAATTTATCAAATTTGAAATTTAAATTTTGTAAATGACCTCAGATGGAGAAACTCCTTAAATAAAAGTTGTAGATCTCGAAAAGTTATGAAATTTTGTAGTTGACAACTTTTTAATTTGATTTCGCTTAAGATCTCAAACAAGCAATTTATGCTTGTTTTAGTATAATATGTGAGGAATAAAAATGGAGCGTAGACTCAAGTGAGAATGTGATGCAATGGTTGAGGAGGTTATGGGTTCGAGAGGGGCGGGTGTGGCCGGTGCAGGCTTCCCCTCGTTAAATTTTTTTTGCTGTTTTTAATTATTTTTTGGGTTACATTTTGCCGAGTTCTAACCTTTACCGAGTGCTTTTTGACACACGGCACACTCTTTGCCGAGTGTCTGTAAAAAAATACTCGATAAAGAGCTGTTTGCCGTCAACTGGTAAGTCATGGCCTGTTTGTCGAGTGCTACACTCAGTACTCTTTGTCGAGTGTCCGACAAAAAACATTCGGTAAAGAGCTGTTTGCCGTCAACTAGTAAGCCGTGGGCTGTTTGCCGAGTGCTACACTCGGTAAATGTAGTTTGACCTTTGTCTAGTGTAAATTACACACGGCAAAGGAGTTTCTCATAGTGAACTTCCAGGCGATGCAGTGTGAGAAAGTACCAGGCACGCGAAAGGTTGATAAGGGGTGCCTCTTGCTCTACTCAGGCATGATGCCAATTTTCTAGGTGTCAACATGGCGGCTGGCACGGAGTACTTAAGGTAACAAAAGAGTTTTGTTAGCTTTATCCTTACCTCTTCCCCGCCCCTTTTTTTAAGCTTGATCCTTTATAATGGTTTTTCTCCCCAGCCCCGTCCCGCCCTGCTCCGTTGCCAGGCCGACTTAGTATGGCATTTTTTAGTTGAGTTAGTATGGCTGATGAGATTGATTTCTAAGCATGATGACTGTGCGAACGCACGACCCTCTAGAACATGACGTACATATATGGTAGCAAACTACAGTGGTGTAGAAGACCGTGATTTAAAAATTCCTTCTATTCGGTACTTTTGAAACTATTTTTCCCCTTTGGTTGAAACTAGCACATTTTTGTACAAGACCATCCGACTACATCATGGGCACAGGAATTAAAAAGATGTGAAAAAGTGGGTGCACAGGAAACGAGGATTAGAGAGAGATGTATTAGGAAGTGAGAAATGTGTATTGGGAATAAAGAAATGTGCATTGAGAAGTGAGAATGACATATAATTAATTTGAGAAAACTAGGAAAATTTAAAATGACATGTAATTTTGAATGGCGAGAGTAGTAAGTATCCAAAGATACCTAAACAACCCCAAAAAAATCAGCGAACCACAACAGTCAGCATTCGGCCTGGCCCATATGCTCCCCGCGCACGGCCCATCATCACCCAAAGGCCCATTCAATCTCATGTGTCCGTTTCGTTTGACGGTGACGAAAACATTTAGCACGTATTAAAAAGCGAAATCATCAGAAGCCCTAGCCCTAAACAATTCTCATGTTCCCCCATTTCCTTATTCGCAGTACGACGGCGAGTGGCCGAGGTCAGGCGTCGCGACACGCTCGACAGTCGCCAAATCTGAACGGCGCGAAGCGTAGCCGTTCAGTGGCGCTGCCATGGGCCCTCTCACGGAGCCCAGGTGCGGCCGAGTCCTGTGCGCGACGCCGTCGAGGGGATTCACGACTGTCTCTGTACAAGCGCAAAGCGACACGATGATGGTTGGGCTCGAGGAAGACCAGGAGCACGGGGATGGGATTACAGCGTCACACACTGGGATGAAGCGGTTCGCGGAGGGCATCGAGAATGGTGACCGGATACCAGACTTGACATCAGGTAAAGATCCACCCTGCCATCTTTAGGTTAAGCTTTGGGTTTCTCGGAATTCAGGGGAAACAAGGGGAAATTTATCCTAGGGTTTCTCGAATTTGGGAGGGGGGGGGGGGGGGGGGTGGTTCTGGACGATGTTTTCATTCTTCTGAAGTAGTAGAGATTACTCATTACTTCATCTCCATTTAGGTGTTACAAAAAAAAAAATTGGTTCTGGGCGCAAATTTGTCTAGGATCCGACTCACATGAAGAGTGCTACTAGTTTGTTATTCCTAATAAATACAATCTTCAATGTAAAAAAATACTTATGGAGCAAAGTAGTAGTGGGGTTGTTTGATATCAGTGTCAAAAAAGATCCTTAACACACTTTTTTTGTGTCCTTAGTGTGACATATTCCCTATATAATCCTGACAAGTCAAAGACCTTTTATTTTTTATTGCCAGAGCGAGCAATCATCAATGAAACGATGCAAAAACGCTGCAAATGTTTGTTCTCTCTTCTAGTACATAGGAAAGGAATTACTGACAAATTTTATCACAACTAGGATGTGAATATGAGAATGCAAAAGCTAAATATGTACTCCAGATTTGTGAGAGTCTAATGATGTGCATATCTAATTAGTTTACACAGAGAGAGTATCTATGGTGCATATATGACTAGATAGATTGTGTGAAGTCATGCCCTCACCGGCATTGTGTCATGCACACTCGAGCCTAATGGCGTTACAGTGTGCTTGTTGATCGGCACATATGAAAGACTTGTTTCCTTTTATTTACCGAATTTTTAACTATTTATTACGGTTTGTTCTATTTATTATGCGTCATATTAGACCTATCAGCTTAATGCTTGATGCTTAATTCAAAACAACGGAAGCTTTATTAGCAATGTGTGGTATTACCTCCTGTTTCTGCCTGCTCGATAACATTCTATGTTAGAGATTGAGTCACTACGGGAAACCCCACGTTTGCCGAGTGTTTTTTTCTTAGCTGAGTGTATTTATTCTGGCACTCGGCAAACAAGGTCTTTGCCAAGTGCTAAAAAAACACTCGGCAAAGAGATGTTTGCCCGAGTGCCAAAAAAATACTCGGCAAAGAGGTCTTTGCAAAGTGTTTTTCCAACACTCGGCAAAGTTTTTAATCCTTGCCGAGTGTTTTTTCTGACACTTGGCAAAGAGCCCTCTTTGCCGAGCGTCAACCACTACACTCGGCAAAAGAGCCCTCTTTGCCAAGTGTTTTTCCAATTACACTAGGCAAAGAATATTTCAATTAATTTTTTGAGACACTAAATTAATTCAAACAAAAAAGTTTTGAACTACACAGTTGTATAACTTCTCAACATCTACACTTCTATTTTGTTAATTTTTCATTTGACAAAGCGCAAGTAAATTTGTTCACAAAATCTACGGCTCCTGTATAGTTTCCCGAAACATAAAGAGAGATATTTGAATTTGTGAACAATGTTACTACCAATATTTTGGATAAAAAAAGACCAAAATAAAAGTTGTAGATCTTCAGAAGTTACACAACTTTGCTGTTGAATACTTTGTAATTTGAATTAATTTTGTCAACGAAAAGTATGTTTGAATTTCTCAAATTTCAAAATTTGAATTTTTCAAACGACCTCGGATGGAGAAACAACCAAAATGAAAGTTGTAGATATCAAAAAGTTATGAAACTTTCTAGTTGACAACTTTTTTATTTGAAATCATCTTGTCAACGAAAATTTAGTTTAAAAGAGTTCAAATTTGAAATTCAAATTTTGTAAACGACCTAAAATGGAGAATCGACCAAAATGAAAGTTGTAGATCTCGAAAAGTTATGAAACTTTGTAGTTGAGAACTTTTTAATTTGAATTCATTTAGAGCCTCAAACAATTAGTTGAAACTTGGTTTAGTATAATATGAGCAGAATCAAAACGGAATATGGGCACATTTGATGCTATGGTGTAGTGGTAGAGGGGCTCCACGTGCAAGGAGAGGTCGCGGGTTCGAATCCCACCGGCCGGGTACCGGCCAGGTAGCGCACGAATATTACGCGAAAAATGCCGCGACTTGTGACTTGATGACGGGGACGGGCTGCTAGCTGGTGGGGGCCTCCCCTCATTAAAATAATATTTTTGCTATTTCTTTTGAGTGTTTTTTCGATTAACATTTTGCTGAGCGTTTCTCTTTGCCGAGTGCAACGTGGCCTCTTTGCCGAGTGCCCGACATTTGGCACTCGGCAAAGAGCTCTTTGCCGGTACCTATTTGCCGTGTGCACTTTGCTGAGTGTATTTAGCCCTTTGCCGAGTGCCCAAAGAGGGGGTCTCCCGTAGTGAGTGTACCATTTTTTCTTCCGAAAATTTCATACATCTGCACGAAATTCAACCAAAGAAATACTACTATCTTTACTTATATAGGACGAAGGTTGTTTCAATTTTTGTACGTTCAGATTTCCCCCTGGAATAATAATATTGTCAGTTGACAATTTCCAGGGAAGTTATATACTGGGTGGAATTTGGAGTCATATTGCTGCAAACTCATAACAAAGATTTTCTCATTAAGTTTGATGTATAATTTTAAAATGTATATAATATTTATCTAGACAGATAGTTTATCTTAACATTGAATGTACTCTCTTTCAATACATATAACTCAATTTTATTTCAGAATCTACAGTGATTGTTGAATTTTAGGACGGCAACAAGGTAACCTTACTGTCTTACTATAGGTGGGTGACGTGGGTCTTCTCTTGCATTGAAATTGCAACATTATCAGGTGATTTGTTTGTTCATTCATTTGAAGGATGAGTTCGGATTGATCATGCCGTATTAATCTCCTTTTTTCAGGTGAGCTTATTTTGTCACCGGCAACAGGATCTAGTTTTTACTCCAGTTCAGGGTTGTTTTAATAGATAAATTAGTCCATAGGTGATTCTAATTAATGCATAGTTTATGTTTATGTATAGGTCCAGTTATTCATGTTACCTCATCTGGCTCACAGATAATTACAATCCCAGCTGCAATTATCAGGATGGAGCTTGTGGGTCAAGAAATCAACAATATCGGAATTGAAATCATCAATGACAATAGCTCTCCTGTTCTGGCACTTGAAGCTCCACCACCTGGGAACAATGTTGCTATTCTTACAGCCGCCACACCACCACCCCCCCCCCCCCCCCCCCCCCCCCCCCCAACACCTGAGATCAAAATGCTACTGCATGGCCCTTCCTGATGATCAAGCCACTCAGAACCCAGACAACACAGATGAGGGGATTGTTCAGAAACAAACAAGGAAGAGGAAGGCCGAAACAAAGACAGCGATGGCAAGAAAGTCTGACAAAGGAAAAGCTAAAGCTCCTCAGAATGTTGCCCCTCCTCAGATGATGATCACCAGGTCCCAGAAGAAAAGAAAGCTTGCTACAGCTGGTAACTCTGAACTTTCTCTCCCTGACCCTGCCATTGATTTCCTGGTCTATCTGATCTTGTGGATGACGATAGTGCTTACCCCGAAATACCTATCTCTGTCATTCAGCACTTCGCAACTGAGAAATGCAAGCGGGCTCCTTCGGAACTAATTAACAGCTGATCTGCTCATGGCCTCAAAGAAGAAGCAAGACGCCATGGTGAGCAGGGACCAAGCTACACCTGAAGTTATCAATGGATAGTTCCATTTCTTTTAATAGGTGTGATGAAAAAAGAAAATTGCTTTAGTTTGCAGCTGCAAACATTTCAGTTTCGTTAGTTCATGTACCAACATCCCGCTTTCATATTCCATTTTGAAGCATTCTATGGATGTCATCAATTATTTGTTTCACCTTTGCGCAACCATGAGTTCAGACATGTCAAACAACAAGAACAAGCTAAGTTGTCGTCAAGGAGGAAAAAGCCTCTCCGCCGACGATGATGGGGCCTGTGTCACCCCATGCTGGTGAAGAAAGTTCATCACTAGACAAGCATCCAGGAGGGGGCGTCATCATCTTTGGCCCCCAATCAGCAGGCTCCTGACGGGCCGACAGAGACTGTGGAGTCTGTGGGCCAACACCTCCTCATGCACTGTGTTGTTACGTTGGAAATGGGGGACGTCATGGCGTCCAACACAGCACTACGACACCTATCATCTGTCGCGTCTGCTGCCGGCGACCCCTTGCAGCGTGTGGCATTCACACTCGTGTGTCGGCGATGGGATTGCTCTGCAGGGCCTTGCCTGAGCGCTACAGCTCCAGGTCCGCTATGATTGTGATGGCATCGTCGGCTATGATGGTGTGCTTCTGCGGGAGCGCCACGAGAAGATCGGGAGCTGGGCGCTGGGGATGACGGTAGCTGGGTTCGAGCCCACCTTGGTGAGAGTCAATACATTAAAGGAGACAGTGGGTATGACACACCAGCTTTCAGGCGATCGCAGTGTGAGGAGGTACCGGGCACGAAAAGTTGACAAGGGTGCCTCTTCCTCTACTCACACATGATACCTCTTTTTTCGGTGTCAGCATGGCGGCTGGAGCAGAGGACTAGAAAGTGATGCCCTCACTGGCGGTCTTGCTTGAGCCCAATTGCGTGGGGTTGAGCTTGTTGAGAGGAAGATATCAGGACTTGTTTTCTTTTATTTACCCAATTCTTAACTATGTATCATGGTTTGTTCTATTTATCACCATTGCTTGTCATTGTTTTCATTGTGTATGCTATTAGGCATATCAGCATAATTCTGGGTGCTGATCAATTCAACGGAAGTTCAATTGTGATGTGGTATTTGATTGTGTTTCTTCTTGCTTGATATTAAGATTCTATGTAAGAGATTCACTGTACCATTTTTCTTCCTAGAATTTCATACATCTGTCTTTCTTTATATAACACGTAGGTTAGTTCAACTTTTTTTTGCTAGCCCATTCAGATTCCACCCTGGAATTAATAAGTTTTGAACTAGGATTCGGAGCTCCAGCTAATATGCAAGTTTTGAACTTGCATATTTGAGCCAGCCAAGGGGAGCGTAAAAACATTCAAGGAGATAGTGGGTATGGTAGACCAACTATCAGCCTATCACGCGATGGCAGATTGACAAAGTACCAGGCACCAAAGCTTGACAAGGGTTGTCTCTTCCTCTACTCACGCATGACACCGATTTTCTCGGTGTTAGCATGGTGGCTAGTGCGGAGGACTACCAAGTGATGCATGTCATTAATTATTATTTTCTTGTTGTGGGTGTGTGACACATATGTGCTTTTGTTTCTTTCAGTATCTGAACCAATAATTAATATCTCATTTTTACTTTTTTTTGTGTGTGAAACATATCTCTTTTTACTTTTGTCGTCATTTGCGCGCGCGCGCACACACGCACAGTGTGTGTGTGTGTGTGTGCGCGCGCGCGCGTGTGTGCGTGTGTGTGTGTGTGTTTGTTATATGTTAGTCGCCTTTCAGTATCTGAACAATATCTCGTTTTTACTTTATTTTTGTGAAACATATCTTGTTTTTACTTTCGTCGTCATGTGCAAATTAAACGGCCGGTAGAGGTCACAAGGACAAATGAGATCTCCATCCCTTTTCTTTTTGGCACTCTAATTATCAACTTCCTGTCCATGCTGCGTAGGTACTGCAGAAACTAGGGATTGGATTTGACTACGAGAAACAAGACAAGGGAAGAAAGTTAGGATGACGGGACGTGGATCCGAAGGTATACCGTGCAAAGTCTGCCTGAACACATATGTTCCATCCCGTCCATTTCTTTTGTGTTTCATTTGTAGATTTCTATAAGTCGAGTTTGTTGATTTGGTTCCTGAAGCCTTATCTAGACATGATTCTGAGCTTTAGTTATTTGTTGGGAGATGTAGATCTCCAAACGCATGCTAGGGAGACAGGGTATTCTGTGCCTGATTTGTTATCTGTTGTGCACCTCAGCTTCGTAGATCTTGGGGTCCATAGGGTGGTCAATGTTATTTCCTGAAGCCTTAGCAAGGTTAGATATAGATCAGTATTACCACTTCAAATCTTTTTTCATTACATGAAGAACATGATTTGCTAAGTTGTGACTAGAATTAACTCCAGATGTGTAGATGCGTATATTGGATCAAAAAATCCGTGGCATTGGTCTGATATCGGTGTGTAGCAGGTCGAGAGGCCTTCTTACCTGACATTGCAGGGTTGGTTTTGATAGATATATGCGTATGTGTTTCTTGATTCTAATAAACCTGAAATTCATATATGTAAGTTTCTGCATAGGGATGGGCCTATTGTTCATGACTGAAATCATATTGCCCACCCTAGTGGCATCTGATGAGGGTAGATGTTTTACTTTTGTTATTTTTTATCTAGGTATTATTCTAAAAAATATCGGATGCAATTATATATGTTCAGAGAGGCTGCAGTATATGAGAAGCATGTTCATCACTGATGCCACGTTCCCTATTGGCACCTGATAATCTTTGTCAAACATGTTCTTACTTATATTATGCCTGTTGTAATTTGGGCATAGGTTGAGAGAGGCTAGCTCCATGGGATAGTTCATAGAACTCGATCGTTTTGGGTACTGTCTTAATCGTCATGGGGACATGAATCGCCCGTTTGATCGTCTAGGACTTGCTTTCCCTTTGTTAATGAAATATCAAACAATGCTCCTCCTCATCACCCAGTGTCTCTCCACCTCATTCAGCGACATGGCGGGCGGAAACCGCAAGAGGAAGGCATCTAGTGAACCGTCTGACCCACCAGCACTAACGGAGCCAGCACCGCCACCCCGCCTCCTCCACCACAACACCCTCGACCGCCGGACCTGCCGGGCTTCAACTGTTGGTATATCCTCTGGCCGCACAACAATGGCCACGAGTGTGACTGCCACTACCACAACTACGGCAGTGACAATGAGGATACTTCACCCACGACGGAGACGATGATGTCGATGGCCGCTCATCTCGGAGTTGCAATGCCTTTGCTACGACCCCTACTCAGACAACAACAATGTAGGTGGCTCTAGCCCGGCCCGCTGTTGTGATGCAGGCTTTCATTATATTTTTTTATTTATTTCAAATATGTTACGTAGTTAGCAGAAGTTCATTAGCTTTTCATGTGTAATGATGTTTAAGCAACACCGCAAGAATTGTGTTGATTTATGAAATTAGTGATGATTTCAAATTTCATCATAAACAAGCCGATTTAGTGACGAAATACCATATAAAGTGATGATTTAGTGATGAAAAATCGTATATGGTATCGTCCGGGCCCACCGTTCGGCTGTTTTGACGGGGCGATTCGTGACTATGGCGGGAGCGACACAACAAGGTAGCGCGCTGGCCACTACGGATGAGAGGGTGGCTGGGTTCGAGCCACATAGGTGAGACTCAACATATTCAAGCAAATAGTGGGTATGGCACACCAGCTATCAGGCATGGCAGTTTGACGAAGTACCAGGTAAGAAAAGTTGACAAGGGTGCCTCTTCCTCTACTCACGGATGATACCCATTTTCAGGATAGAAGTAACTGGTGCAGAGGGATTACCAAGTGATGCTCTCACTGCCACCTTGTTGTTGGTCGTTTACACGCACCTAATTTATATACCGCAAGTGGATGGTGTACATTAGCTTTTCCCTTAGAGTATTCTAAGGTTTATATCGAATCCACAGAGATTAGCAAGAGAACACGATTAAGGTTACTATTTCGTCTAACAGAACAATCCTAGCATGAAGTACTATTGCACACACGTGAGTTGTAAAGGAGATAGAGGGTTGTGCCGATCGGCACGGAGGCCGTGCCGGTCGGCACCGTGAGTTGTAAACAAGTAAATTGATATTCACCAAGATCCAATCCAAGAGTTTAACCTGTATAATCTAGTAGTTCCAGCCATAAGGCAAAATCACGTCAAAGCAAGGTCTTAGCTTACACAAACTACTCCGGTATTCTACAAGACATAGTGGATTCGTTCACCCTGGCCCTGTCACGGCATTAGCTAATAGCTCACCACTGGTTTCTTGCATCATACGATAGATCCATAAGAACAAACCTTCGCCACGAGTCTATTCTTATTAAGTATCTAGAATTAAGAACATGCACAATCGCATAGACCAAAGTAATCCGATTAAAGACCAAGAATTCTCACAATGACACAATGCTCACCATCAATTACATACCTTGACGAACATCAAGGGAGGCTCAAGAACTCCGGCATAGCCAACCGCGCATGGAGGCTATGCCGGCAAGCTAACTAGCCTAGACTACATTGTTCTATGTGGTGGCTCTTGCTCCGGACGGCGTCTTGGGTGTGTGAGGTGTCTCCCTAGGTCTTCCAATGTCCAACTCCTCTTGTTTGGTCGTCACTTGATGGTTATCTAGTCCCTGGAGCCGTTCTCCCTTGCTTGGCCACGAAGTTAGCTCTTAGAGATTGAATCCAAGTCGGTTTCGTACCATTCAAGTTAAGCTCCGACTTTCATAAATTATAACTCCCTCGTCCTGTGTCCAAATGAGGCAAACTCGAATCTATCTTGTAGCCCTTGAAAAGATCTACAACTTTGGTATTCAACTCAGCTTCTGATTCGGCCGTTTAGGTTCCCAAATATGCGATGCCAAAATATCTGTCCTGATTCGGACTCCTCTGCGCAGGTCTCCTTGCGGGGCCCATATCTCCTAGATCCAGAGTCCAAATAGGACAATCCATATATGTTCCGGAAAGCTCCCCACGAGATCTACAACTTTCCTGTATATTAGATTCCCATTAGAGCACGTCTTGAACTCGAAATCCGCGTGACAATAAAGTGTTGTTTCTGGACTGCGCGAGTTGATCTTTCCTTCCGGATAAACCTTCTAAAAATCCTTAGGCATTGGGCCACGACCTTGGGCTTGCATGTTAGGTTCCATGGACGTCCAGAGATGCCTTGGATGCGTCATTGGCTAGTGGGAAGCCCTCCTTGCATGGCAAGTCGGGCTTCATGTCGATACTTCTCATACTTGAGCCTTTATAGTGTCATTTCACCTAATTCTGCAACATAGCACTTAAACAACACTACAAGTGGAATTCGTCTAGATTAGGGGTAATAATGCACAATTATGACAAGAATATGGTGAGAATATAACGCAATTAGCATATAAAATGATACTCTAGAAATCGCCAATAGCTCCCTCATGCTTAAACCTTTGCTCGTCCTCGAGTAAATAAATCGCTTCACCTCTCAAGGAGAGATCAGCGTTGCAGTCATGTCATCTTTACTTGCATGCATCAAAGCACATACATATCCAACCCGCTTTAAGAGTGTAGTTCAAAAGTTTTATGTTGCACCAATTCAGCTACTCAAAGATACTAGTGGGGGACAGATTTAGACTTAGAACCGACCACAACGATAAAATAAAGTAGCTTCAACTCTGAAAGCAGATTACTTCTCAAACTAAGCCTTAATATCTTGAAGTTTTCAAAAATTCAGTCTCATATATCCAAACAAAACACTCTCTAGCAAAAAATCAAGACAACACTCATCTCACAAATCTCACAAGCCAAACACTAGAAGTGATCCTTTCTACAAATATTTGGTGAAAGGCTTTATGTGTAGCTTGGTAGGAAAACAACTAGCAAAACAATGTAACTCAGAATATTGTCAAATCAAGAGATAGTTCTACTTGGTTTTACAGAGACTTGTCAAAAAGGCCATTAGAAAAACATGATGAAAGAGAGGAAAACAAACGCTTTAGAAAGGTGGACATGTGCAAATGGCAAAGAATGTTCTCAAGACACAAATGAAGTTCTCAAAATCGGATTGCACATGGTTGGAAGGATAGAGTTTCAGCCAATTGAATGCACTTACTTGAATATAATGGTTTTATGCACAATCTTCTATGAGGTCCACTCTTGCAACTTAATAGAACACTATAAACAATCTTGATCTTCCATCAATAATCTTTGAAGTCCATTAACTAGTGCTTCGGAATGTAGATGACGATCCACCTCCCCCATGCTTAAACGATGCTCGTCTCGAGCATATAGGAAGTGGAAAAAGAAAAAGCACTAGTTAAACCTTTTATTTCTTCTCCTTGACCATCTGAAACACAAATACTTGATTCCTGGAGATAACAGGGGGCTATTCGCTGATTTTGTACTTTGTGCCGGTCGGCGCGAATTTGTGCCGATCGGCGCGAACCCGACTTTTCTCCGTTTTCGCCTCAAATTGATCCTTTGCGCTTCAGAAAGTCTTCAGAGGTGTTTGGTGATGAAAATCTTCGTCTTGAGCAAGATATCTTGATAATTTGTGCATAAAACCATAGAAATAGTGCAATAGCTCGACGAGAAACTCATATCATAGGTTGTGGACAAGGATTGGACAAATATGGGTTTACAGGTGGGAATATTCAGCGAAGTATGCACACATTCCAGAGTAGGAAAGGCAATGCTAAATATGAATAAGGCTAGAAAACAAGTGATAGTTACGCAAACGGAATGGCCAGCTTGTAAGTCTCATACCAAAAGAACACAAACTTGAACCGACTTACCAAATTACATGTTTCAATCTACAGGTTTATCATATAAATGTAGCATATTTGGCTTTGGTAGGTATGATCAATGTAAGAGAGCAATAATTGCAAGGATTAGAGACTTTAAGACATTATAGTTTCTAAAAATTATTAAGTACTCTAGCTATGTTGTAGTTTTCTTTTTCAAGAGCAAGTATGGTTCAAATGAACAATCCTATGGGGTCTCTATCATATCATCCGTCGCCCTCCACTTAAGCAAACAGAGTAATAGAATTGGTGCTTATTTTCAGTTCAAATTCAAAGTTTAGCGGGGGACAGTTATATGCAATGAATCAGACAACTTCCAACAAAATTAGCAACTTTCATCATTTCTCTAGCAAAGATCCTCATCATAACCATGAATTATTTTGAAGTGAAAGCATAAGCAAATGATGGTGAGTCATACAACCATGCTGCCCTAGATAGAGTAATGACATTTGGTCACCCTAAGGTAGCTATTTGGGATATGTCATTATCCATTCTAAATTCTAAATGGCAAATTACAACCAACCTTTCGCATGAACAAAACGAGAAGGGTACCACATCATAAAAGAGAACAAAAACCCAAGTTGATAGCAGATGATACTTGCAAGAATAAGAAGAGAACAAAATTAGAGAAGAGAGGAAGCGAAGAGATGTTACCGCATTTAAATGAATTGATACCCAGCATTTGTCTCCCCCATGCTTAAGATTTTGCTGATTTGTATGAGAAAAACTTGATAACATGAGCAGCGGGCGAGTGCTGATTGGCACATTAAGTGGTGCCGGTCGGCACAAACAATGGTGCCGATCGGCACACTCATCTGTGGCTTCGTCTTCGGATTTTCAATTTGATCATCGCCTTGTAGTTTCTGTCCCAATGCTCCATCTTGTACATGTGGCTGTTATCGCCTTATTTCCTCCAACTTCCCTCATGTGAAAGTAATTCCTTCATTCCTGCAAAACAATTAAGGGCACATACTACTCCCGAGGTGATGGTCGGGAGTAGAACAATATCGTCCATCTAGCAATAACCTCAAAGCTCAACTTGTGGCACAACTTATTATAGTAGAAAAGAAAAACCTAATGGGTGTAGGTGTGTGCATAAGTGTGGATGCATGAAGTTATTAGAACAATACTAAAGAAACATTTTGAAGTTAGCAACGAAGGTTAGAGGCGTGGAAACTAAACAAGAACAATGTTCACACCTAGCTCTAAGCACCATGCTTACAACTAGATTGCCATCATCAATCATAACAAAATTTGTAATAACCAAAATCAGAACACCATGTTCATTATTCAATCACTACAACACTCCATTAGACTAGAAGATTAGCGCTCTGAAAAATACTAGCAACCAACCAATGAAAATGATGCAAAACATAGCAAGGCAAATGAACTATCCAATGTTGTTCAACAAAGAAGCATAAACACCACGTTTACACCTAAATTTGCTAGAGAGAGTGTATACAAAGCCAATTAAGTGCTCATTCAGAAGTAAACAAGCCAAGCTATCATGAGTGGAAAAATTAATGCAGACAAGTGGATGCAGTCATGCAAAAACAAAGCAAGTGCTTACAAAAAATGCATGCAGTGGATGATTTTTAAGGAAAAGAGAATAAAACAAACGATGGTGGTGATCTAAAAAGAAGAAAGCTACACTAGAACAAATTAACCACAAGATAAGCATTCGAGTTGGGTAATTCTCACACAAAAACCTCTAGGTTGCCCTCCTAGTAGCGCTAAACAAACCAAACGAAAGACCCAAAAGAAAGACACAAAACACGGGTTGCCTCCCGAAAGCGCTTCAATTATAGTCAAGTAGCTAGACTTTTCACATACCTTATTGTTGTGAAGCCATGGTTCTTGGTGTAAGATCCAATGATATCCATGCAGCTTGTACTATGCAACTTTGTCGTGGTTCACTCATTGTCCTTCCTCATTGTTTTGCATGTTGCTCAATGTGTGTGGATGATATAATGCTCTTGATTCTTCAGCTTTGCTTCATCTCTGATTATTTACTTTATGGAAGAATTGCTCAAACTAATTGTATTGCCGTCATCTTCATCTCCTTCTTCAATTATGCCACCAATAATCTGCAGCTCCTGTTCTCTCTGGATTTTGCATGACCAACAGAATGAAAACAGGTCCAAATACCTGTACCATCCTCTAGGTTACGAAAATATCTTTCCAACGAGTACTCATACACCTCAAACGGATTTCGTATGTGGGACTTATGAGATTTTTAGTCCAGGGTCGCGTGCTGTTTTGAAATCTGACAGCTCACGCAGCGTCCAATGATTTGCTCATAAATCCTTGTTAAAAAATCCAAATCCAGTACCGTTTGATGCGTTGGAAAGAAGACTAGAAGCTCTATCGAGATATAAAAATTTCATCAATTGATCTTCTCTGAGAGCTCACAGAATTACTCATGACTTTAGCTCCTTGATCTTTTCTTCGGAGAATCTTGATGACTTCATCTTTTCAAGCATTAGAGCATATGCCGGCCTGCCTTTGTCTCGTGAATCTTGATGAATATTCGCACCAGCAAAGATACAAACTTCTCAACTTGTTCATGCTTCAACGACTTGACAGTTGGAAGATTTCTTCTTAACGAATAACGGAGGCTCTTTTCTTGAGTGTTCATCCAATCAACCATCGAAAATCTGAACATGCTTCATGAAGAACATCGTGATAACCAAGTGAATGATGTATAATTGTTGGTTGATGGAGCAAGAACAACCATTGTCATATTTTCATCATCAATCACTCTATATTTTCTTCAATCTTCACATCCAGTCATCAACACTGCTGCGGGAAAAACTATTGGAATGATCGGAAAAGTACCAAATAATATGAAGTTGTACCGGTCGGCACGATGAAGGTGCCGGTCGGCACGAGGTGCTCCCACGCGTCCTTACTGCGCCACCTCCATTATCCTTCTGTATTATTGCTCAGGACACTTCATCCAAAGATCTCCAATCTTTTGCTCCTCCAATTTGGGTTGTTCTGAAGAAATCTGCCTTCTCTTCTTTCTATCCGATGTCTTGTTCATGCTTCTGAGCTGCGACCTGGACGAATGTTGGTCGTATCTACGCACCCACTTATATACCGCAAGAGCACGGTGTACAGTTGTAGTCTTTTTCCCCTAGAAGAGTATTCCAAGGTTTAATCGAACCACAAGGACCAATGGGAATTAAGCAAAATCATCAGTAAAAGAGTTAGCCAAGCTTTCTAGTGAGCGTGAGCGTGGGTTTCAGGAAAACGGGGTGTTGTGCCGATCGGCACAGGGGATGTGCCGGTCGGCACGAAGGCGAAGTTGTCCGCAGTGTTGTCCGAAAAGCCTAAGAACAGATTAGATCATGGGGTAAGTTAGCCAAGTCTGCTAGTTGAGATCGTAACCAAGAAGCTTAATCAAATAGCATCATAAACAGGATTACTCAATTATTGATAACCGAAGATCGGTAGGTCAAGGCCTCTTTCCGACGAGCCCTGTCACGACCAATCGCCTTAATCGGTCGACCTCTTCCTACTCTACACATCATCTCAAGGATCATCGCGTATGCATTAGCGGCTGTGGGGGTACAGAGACAACGTGCAAATATGGCGCATTACAAGATCCCAATGCTACCTTAACCACGATGGAGATAGTGAGAGAACGAATCTTGTCACTTCTTTTTGCCACCACAATTAAGATAACATCTAATACTTAGTCGTCACTAAGCGTAGGAACAAGTGCATGTAAAGACCATAAAATCCAGGCAATCAATAATCAAAACCATTCATCCACATATTCAACCATACTTCAATGATACATAGTGCAAGATACATCACCATCTAGTAGGCCTACCTTGATGGATCACCTCTTTAGCACCAATGGTTCTTGATCAACAACTAGAGAACATGAAGAACGGGGCAAAGCCCCGGTGGCTCTAAACTTACTAGCTGTGTTGTCCCTCTGGCGGCGGATCCCGAAACCCTAGGGCTTTTACAAGTTTATATAGGGCTGTACATCAGGAAGGAAAGGATTCTCGGGAAAAGAGTCCTTGTGCCGATCGGCACAGGGTCTGTGCCGATCGGCACACCTCGTGTCCAGCTCGGTTTCCTCCCTAAGTCGGTTCCGAAGTCCTAGGTAGCTTCCATGTGGGCCTTCCAGTCAGTTTTCTTCGAGATCAAGTCTTGTGTTGCTCTTTCAAATCTTCGAGTATCTTTTATCTCTTCATGATGAATATCTCTCGAGATTGATTCGGATAACTTCCTTCTAGAATAAACTGAATGGTGGGCCAGCTTCGGTGGCCTTGGGGTCCCATGTGCCGGTCGGCACATGTCTGTGCCGATCGGCACAGTGGGCCTTTTCTGCTGGTTCTCTTCTCTTCAGGTCCAGATCAGTCACAATGTCCAGAATGTCGTCCTCTTCATCTGTTTCTGTAATAAAGCTCCAGAACGACATATATACAAATATGGTGCTATTATCAAGGGTTAATGGCCTATAATGATAACATTTATGCTCTAAATAAGGCGCAGTTGGCATATAAAATGGTATGCTAGAAATCGCCAACAGCTCCCCCACACTTAAACCTTTACTCGTCCCGAGGAAAGTCAAGAATGAAACTCAACTTGCATATAGTCAATCAATCATAAAAGTATTTCAAATCTACACGAGCTGAGCACTTAGTCATTGTGAGATTAAATCAATTTAGTATTCAGCAAACATGTTCACAATATGGGTATTGAACATGAAAGAGTACTTCCCAAAGCTAACCTTGAAAATATTCAACTTGATGCGCATGACCTTTCCACTTATGTGAATCACCAAAAAGGTATTGTGAGCAAAAGAACTATCCTTCTCAAACGATCAAGTCAACAACTCAACTTCAATCACTCACCTAAATCACTCAAAAGTCTATCTACTTTATCGATATATGTATGTGTAAGGCCATATGAGTAGCTTGGTGAGGAAATTCAAGGAAAATAGACATAGATCAACAACATATTGCAAAGCTAAGAAATAACTCTAATTGGTTTTACTGAGACTTGTCAAAAGGCCATTAGAAATTGAATTGAGAAAGAAACTCACACCTTTAGAATAGTGGACATATACTTGTGTGAATGAACAATCACAAGTAGAGAATGTAATCTTTTTAAACAGGTGACAAAGCTGTCCTTTCTTCTTTGCATATCTATCAGAAACTTCCTGGCATTTTCGAAGGATATCGAATGCAAAGTGGACATGAACGGAAAAAGAAATTCTTGGCTACTAATCAATGATAAGAATTCAAGGGAATTCATCTTCCCCCCACACTCAAATTTTTGCTAGTCCCGAGCAAAACAGCGCAAGGTACAGACTTTATTTACTCCTTTTTTTTTTTCTTCTTCTTTCTTTTTTTTTTTTTTTCTGTGTGCCGGTCGGCACAACCTTGTGCCGGTCGGCACACTGTCTGTACTTGCCAATTTCGCTCTGGATTTTTCGTTGGAACTGCTGTGTCAGATGTATAGCCAAGAATACAGTAGGATGTGGTCAAGGATTGATGTTCGAATCAAAGAATTTGGTTCTCAAGTATCGGATACTCGGCGAATTATGCATAATTCCAATGCGGTAATTTGCATAGCTCGAGTTAGAATAGGCTAGAAAATCAACACGATACGCGAAAGATGTGGCCATTTTTCCAAGTCTCATACCCTAAGAATTAAATCTTAACCGAGCTCAATCATCAATCATAGTCTCTACTTAGCAAAGGCTTAAATTGAGTCACATATATATTTGGCATTGGTGGGCATAACCGAATGATATGGAGTAATTCTAAAGCTCACAATAAGAACATTTGAATTTTATAAAGAAATAGGTACTAAGTCATGTCATCCAAAATTGATCTTTTATTGGACCTTGCATGGGAATTTTGAAATGCACTACGCCACATATGAAGTATTTGCCGAATACACTTTAGTGAAAGTTCGAAATTTTTTATTTATGCTCAACATCGCTCGATTATCATTAACACTTTTCAAGATAGACATACATACTCGTATCATTTTTCAAATAAAGCATAAAGATCATCATCATATTGGATTTGAAAGCACGGGCTACATGGTGATGCATTATTCGAAACAACCTACTAGCACACTTGCATAAATAAAACTAAACTACTAGCACACATGCATGAATAAAAGCACACAAACAAACTAAACACACCCGATACATGGTTTCCCAACCCGCTCACACACACATAAGTAAATAAATAAAAAGAGAATGCGAAAGGGAAAGAAAAACGCAAACCGGGAAACCGATACAAGTTGTGCCATACACAACACTCTACCCATCAAATGGAGGTGGCTGATTGTAGTCGAAGCCGTAGTACGCCGCCTCCAATCTCCCGAACTCGTCAATCATCGCATCGGTGTTGCTCCGCATTGCGCCCGCCAAGTTGTCGATGCGTTCAACGTATTGCACGTTGTTGTCGATGTACCGATGCATAGGGGCAAAGTTCGCCCCCGGAGGACCTGCAGGAGCATAGTAGGGCGCCCCCTGGAAGTGCTGAGGGTAGACAGGGGGCATACCGAAGTACCTGGGGTCGGTGCCGGTCGGCACCTGTCCTGTGCCGGTCGGCACAAAGCCCGTGCCGATCGGCACGGGTGCCTGCTGCGCTGGTTGATGCTGCGCGGCTGCTGCCGCGTCCCAGCTGTCCCACTCTGCTGCTGCGCTCGCCGAAGACTGGCCGACGACCTCCTTTCTCCCGCGCTTGGTCTTTGTTACCTTGTGTCGCTCGCGGAGGTCGGCCTCAAGCCAATTCCCTCCGTTGATCTTGTTTGGGAGGAAGAGGGCGAGCTCGGCGCAGGGAAGCTTGATGCCGGTGCCGCACACGTAGTAGCCGAGCTTGGCGCTGCCCGTGATGGTCTTCCCGCGCACCATGGACTCGTCGATGAGCGCGGCTCTTATCCAACAATCTTCCTTCATCATGAGGTTACCTTCGGTGACTTGGAAGATGATTGTTTGGAGGTAGCCTCCAAAAGCTAGTCTCGCCCTAGGGTTGGCCCTTTGGGTAACCAACTTGACACCATTGTCCCGATGGGATTGCACTTGCATGGACTCGCAATGGCGTTGTAGAGCCAATGCAAGTCCGGGTCGGAGATGTTGGTGGTGTCGAGGCGGCCGGTGGTGCGTGCGGCCATCCACCGGTGGAGGATTTGGATCGTGGGGTTCTTGATGTGCCCCCTCTTGCGCTCGTCCGCGTCGGCGATGCGGCGCCAAAATGTGTCGAGCATCTCCGTAGTCGCCGCGCCGTATACGGGGGCCTCCCTTTCAAAACCGAGAGCATCGGAGATGCCCTCGATCGTGATGGAGTAGGGCTCGTCCCGCACACGGAACTTGATCTTGTCGTCTCCTTGCTCGTCCACCTCGCGGCTCATGGTGGTGATGAACTCGGTGATGAGCTCGATGTCGAAGCTGCTTGCTTGATCGTGGAGGGTCTCCCATCCAAGGTTGAGGAGGCATTGTTGGAGGTCCGGCCATACCCCGACCTTGGCGAGGAACTCCTCATCCATGTCGATGTTGGGGAAGATGCGGCCGCGGATGTTGGTGTAGTAGAACTCCTCCTCACGGCTCGTGAGGGTGAACCCCTCCCGAACCGCGCGCGGCACATATGCCGGCTCGCTCGGCTCGGCCTCCATGGATGATCCGCCCGCCGCGGCGGCGGCGGCGGCGGCGGTTGCGCTCCTCGTGCGCGGCCTTGGTCCTCGAGGGATGCCGATGTCGCGGTGGCCGATGAAGAAGTCATCCCGCCCTCGTGGCGGTGTCATCTCGACGGAGAGCTCGGGGCTGTCATAGCCCGCCGAGCTTGCCCTCCGCGTCGAGGTGAAGGAGCCGGTGTCGCTGCCGGAGTTGTTGTCGCCAGCGTGGTGCGATCCTCCGACTTGGTGTGATCCACCGGCGTGGTGCGATCCACCGGAGTGGTGCGACCCGCCGGCGCTGAACCCCCGGCGAATCTTCTTGCCGGCGCTCTTGAGCGTGGAACTAAATCCCTTCATTTCCTGCGAAAGAATGGAAACGAATCGCGCAACTGGCGGAAGTGGAGGAGTGGAAAGGGTTACCAGGGAGTTGTGGCGAAAATGGGGGAGGTGATGCCCCTTCTTATAGCTCTCCATGGCTTCCAAGGGAAGGAACCGCCGGTTCAAATTCCCAGCGCGTGCCGGTCGGCACAGAGCCGTGCCGGTCGGCACGATTCAAAATTTCGCGGATTCCGTCGTACCTCGGCTGCCACGCCTTCTTTTCCTCTTCCCCATGACTTGTACAGTGTCGGATGTCGGGGAACAGGGGCGCACCTACAAAAGATTAGCTTTCCAATGGTGTGCCGATTGGCACGGTGACCGTGCCGGTCGGCATAATTCAAATTTTGCACAGATTCGCACGTACCTTGGCTTCAGCAACTTCTTTTCCTCTTCCCCATGCTTGATACAGTGTCGCATGTCGGGAGACAGGGGAGCACGTTCGAAATTTGAATTTTTCAGGGTATGCCGATCGCCACGGCGCGCGTGCCGGTCGGCACCTTTGCTCCATCCCGAGGCTGGGTGCTCGGTGTCTCCCCTGTGCTCAGCAGCTGCATGGGTGTCAGTGGTCTCTCCTCCTTCCAATGTGCGCAGACTTTGATGATCAGATTCGAATTCTTGGTCAGTGTGCCGGTCAGCACAGCTCTGTGCCGGTCGGCACTGTATAGTCCGCGCCCGATTCAAACTTCGCTGCCTTGTGTCGCCAAAATTTCAAATTTCTTCGCGGATGCCAGGCTTCCTGTAGCATCGAGATTCTTGGAGGTGGCGTTTCCTTCCTGTGCCGATCGGCACGTTCTGTGCCGGTCGGCAACAGTGCCCAATTTCCGCCAGTGCCTCCTTCCTTCGCAAGGCTCATCCACCATATTCCTGCGACACAGAAAAATACCAAAAGCACGGAAATATTCTCGAGACAATTGTTGCACTTACCTTTCTAAATTTCCTTCATCAAATATTCCGCATATTTTCTCAATTTTACCCCATATTAATTTTCATCTTCAGTTCGGGGTAGCGTCTAGGCCACGATTTGGCGTGCTTTCTGCTGTGCCGATCGGCACAGGCTGTGCCGGTCGGCGCGCTCCAGATTTTCCTATTTTTGTTCCTTTTCTTCCTGCGCTGTTAGCGAACAAACAAAATACAAACACAAAAACTGCAGAAAGTAAACAGACAGCGCAGGTATTCACACAAAAGTTAAAACAAACACTTGGACTAACAAATTTTATTCCGGGAGCATTATTGTTGATTACAAGCAAACAATTTAAAGGCCGGGTTGCCCTCCCGGTTAGCACTAATTTTCTAATTAACGGGTTGCCCTCCCGAAAGCACTAACACACAAAGACTCACCCTACGACTCGCTCCCGAAAATTGGGTTGCCTCCCAAAAAGCGCTCTTAGTTTTAAAAAGGTCATAGAGCTTGACTTCCCCGCATAAATCACTTCCTTAGTGCCGCCTTACGGGAAAAAGTTGCGACACTACAAGGTTCTCATGTCTCTTCTCCTTCAATGATAGGACATATCCTTCCTCCAATTACCCTCGATTGCTTTATGGTGCGGAGACTTGTATTTCTCAACCCACTTGGATGCCGCACGGCCTTCTTCTCCTTTGGGGCGAAAATTGAATGTGTAGGAGGCTCCACTTATGTCAAAGCTTATCTTTCCACTCCCCACATCAATGTTTGCCTTCGCTGTCCTCAAGAATGGCCGGCCCAAAATCAATGAAGTCCTTGTTCTTCTATCCATATCAAGCACAATGAAATCCACAGGAACTATATGATCACCAATTTGGACAGGCACATCTTCAGCAATTCCATCGGGATAGCGAACCGATTGATCGGCCAACTCCAAACACATGGCCGTAGGCTCCAACTCTGGCAAATTCAAACTTGCAAAGACATAGCGAGGCATGACACTTACACTTGCTCCAAGATCGCATAAAGCCCCTTCAAAGATTTGAGCTCCAATCAAACACCGGATACTAGGAGATCCGGGGTCGGGCTTCTTTTCTGGTGTAATGTCATTAATAGCTGCAGTGCACTCTCTTGTCATCTTCACTACTTCTTCCGATGCTAAGGACTTCTTGCTTTGCATAATATCCTTTATGTACTTGGCATAGGTAGGCACTTGAAGAGCATCAAGGAATGGGACATTGATATATAACTTCTTCATGATATCGACAAACCTGGAGAATTGCTCATCATGATGCCGAATTCTTTCTGTTTTGGTCAACAGCTGCGTATCCAGAAAGGTAGCAGGACCATGTTCCTTGTTCTCAGTTCCCTTCTTCAGACCCGAGAGGTCGATTTCTTCACTGTGCCGATCGGCACCATCAGCGTGCTGGTCGGCACCGTCAACTGTAGCGTGCCGATCGGCACCAGCGTCGTGCCGGTCGGCACGAGGTCGTCTTGCCCCAGCTGCGAACTTTGGATCTTCAGTTTGCTTCCCAGACCTCGTCTCGATGGATTTCAGCTGTTCTGCAGAGCGGGTATTACCAGGAAGAGCTCCTTTCTCGCTTTTTACCGACTCCGCTAATTGGGCCATTTGTTTCTCCATCATCTTCATGAATTGGAGGATTTGCTGATTAGAACTCCCCACTTCGATGACCTTGTCATTGATTGTTTCAAGCACACGATCAACTTCCTTGAATTTGGCTTGAGTGTCCTTGTTAACCTTCTCTTGAGCTTGAAAGAACTCTTGGCATTGAATACGAAGAGGGATGGCATTTTGCATAGACGATGACGGGGTGAAGCTACTCCTTTGTTGCTGATATGGAGTCTTCCATCCTTGACTCTTGATATAATTGAGCATCTTCACATCTTTGGGGCAATCCTTACTCACATGACCAAGTTCTCCACATTCTTCACATGTGGAACGGGCTTCCGCTAGCTTGACGGTCTCTTCCTTGGGAATATGATCAATCTTGTCTAATCTCCTTTGTATGGTGTCAAGCTTGTCCATAAGCAATTCATCATAAGCTCTTTCCACCACACTCTTCATCTTTCCCGTGGAAGGTTGAAGGCTTCTACTTTCTCTCTCACCAACCCATGATTGATTTTGCTCTATCTTCTTGATCAAAGCCGTGGCTTGAGCGGGTGTCTTGTCCAAAAACGATCCTCCAGCCGAAGCATCTAAGTGTTGTCGGGACAAAAGATTCAAACCCGTGTAGAACCTTTCCACTAGCTCCCATTCAGCAAGACCATTGTGCGGACAAGCATCCTTGTACTCATTGAATCGATTCCATGCTTCTCCAACGCTCTCATCAGCGAGTTGAGTGAATCCAAGGATCTTGTTCTTCAAAGCTTGAGTCTTGCCTGGAGGGAAGTATTTTGCCAAAAATTCCGCAGAAAGTAGATCCCAACTAATCTTGGTCGCGGTAGGTAGCCCATGGTACCACTGCTTAGGACGCCCAATAAGAGATAAAGGGAACAATCGCACCTTGGCTTCATTGTCATTCATATGTTCCAATTGAAAGGTACCGCAGATTTCATGAAAATGTTGCAAATGCATATTAGGATCTTCAGAACCTGTGAACGGTTGCTGACCAACCAAGGACATGTAACGCTCCAGCCGAAAGGGTCTAGCTTGTGCAGTGAATTCAGTCTTGGTGACATTGTCCAAGGCAGGCTTGAGACGATTAGCAATTGGTGTTGCGTCTCCCATGTCTTCTTCTTCAGGAACTTCTTCTTCCTTATCTTCTTCCAAAGCTGCAAACAATGCCTTCGGGCTGAGCGGCTCGCTGTTGTCTTCTATGTCTCCCACTGACTTGCTTCTCTTTTCCGCCTTACGCTTGCGAAAGAGAATCTCTGGATCATCGAGGTAATTAAAGGGTTTATTCGACTTAGCGCCGTCCATACCTGTCTGTTAAATGAAACAGGACATATATACTGGAAAAGACAGAGAAATCAAAGAAAGAAAGCTCTGTGCCGGTCGGCACACACGTGTGCCGGTCGGCACAGCGACCAATTTCTCAAACTTCAAACAATGCCTAATTCGAACAAAGGTCCCCGGCAACGGCGCCAGAAAAAGACAGCTTGTTGGTCGTATCTACGCACCCACTTATATACCGCAAGAGCACGGTGTACAGTTGTAGTCTTTTTCCCCTAGAAGAGTATTCCAAGGTTTAATCGAACCACAAGGACCAATGGGAATTAAGCAAAATCATCAGTAAAAGAGTTAGCCAAGCTTTCTAGTGAGCGTGAGCGTGGGTTTCAGGAAAACGGGGTGTTGTGCCGATCGGCACAGGGGATGTGCCGGTCGGCACGAAGGCGAAGTTGTCCGCAGTGTTGTCCGAAAAGCCTAAGAACAGATTAGATCATGGGGTAAGTTAGCCAAGTCTGCTAGTTGAGATCGTAACCAAGAAGCTTAATCAAATAGCATCATAAACAGGATTACTCAATTATTGATAACCGAAGATCGGTAGGTCAAGGCCTCTTTCCGACGAGCCCTGTCACGACCAATCGCCTTAATCGGTCGACCTCTTCCTACTCTACACATCATCTCAAGGATCATCGCGTATGCATTAGCGGCTGTGGGGGTACAGAGACAACGTGCAAATATGGCGCATTACAAGATCCCAATGCTACCTTAACCACGATGGAGATAGTGAGAGAACGAATCTTGTCACTTCTTTTTGCCACCACAATTAAGATAACATCTAATACTTAGTCGTCACTAAGCGTAGGAACAAGTGCATGTAAAGACCATAAAATCCAGGCAATCAATAATCAAAACCATTCATCCACATATTCAACCATACTTCAATGATACATAGTGCAAGATACATCACCATCTAGTAGGCCTACCTTGATGGATCACCTCTTTAGCACCAATGGTTCTTGATCAACAACTAGAGAACATGAAGAACGGGGCAAAGCCCCGGTGGCTCTAAACTTACTAGCTGTGTTGTCCCTCTGGCGGCGGATCCCGAAACCCTAGGGCTTTTACAAGTTTATATAGGGCTGTACATCAGGAAGGAAAGGATTCTCGGGAAAAGAGTCCTTGTGCCGATCGGCACAGGGTCTGTGCCGATCGGCACACCTCGTGTCCAGCTCGGTTTCCTCCCTAAGTCGGTTCCGAAGTCCTAGGTAGCTTCCATGTGGGCCTTCCAGTCAGTTTTCTTCGAGATCAAGTCTTGTGTTGCTCTTTCAAATCTTCGAGTATCTTTTATCTCTTCATGATGAATATCTCTCGAGATTGATTCGGATAACTTCCTTCTAGAATAAACTGAATGGTGGGCCAGCTTCGGTGGCCTTGGGGTCCCATGTGCCGGTCGGCACATGTCCGTGCCGATCGGCAC
This sequence comes from Eragrostis nindensis, assembly GCA_012490785.1. NCBI lineage: Eukaryota > Viridiplantae > Streptophyta > Magnoliopsida > Poales > Poaceae > Eragrostis > Eragrostis nindensis. Next base: position 51,457 of record JAAXCT010002324.1, read on the forward strand.
AGTGGGCCTTTTCTGCTGGTTCTCTTCTCTTCAGGTCCAGATCAGTCACAATGTCCAGAATGTCGTCCTCTTCATCTGTTTCTGTAATAAAGCTCCAGAACGACATATATACAAATATGGTGCTATTATCAAGGGTTAATGGCCTATAATGATAACATTTATGCTCTAAATAAGGCGCAGTTGGCATATAAAATGGTATGCTAGAAATCGCCAACAACGAATCAGAGGATGCGACCTATACCATTGCGTCGGGCATCAAATTATCTTTCCAACGAGTACTCACACGTCCTCATCGGACTCCGTATGAGGGAGATATGGCCGTTTTTGTAAAGGTATGTCAGGCTGTCTCGCGAAGAATCCGAATTGAAATCAAATTTTCCAAATATTCAAACTCCATGTTTGGAACGACTTGAATCCGTGTCTGCCATCAAAAGGAAGTCTTCTAAATGTTTGGAAACTCGTAGATCACGTGGATATGGTCCGATGATTCCATATTTGCTTCAATCTTCCAATTGGTTGCAATTCTCGCGTAATATTCAAACAGCCTGCGCAGGGCCTCGTGTTTTGGCCATAAATCCTTGTAGAAAGCTCCAAATATTGTGAGACTTGAACTGTTGGAAACTAAGCTTGATGCTCTTTCAGAATATCAACTTTTTAGGCTTGCAATCTTCTGTACGGATGCGCACACCTCCGCGAAGTCAGCGGACAGAACAAACAAACTCAAGATCGAGAGCTCATTCACCATGCCTTCAATTCTATCATTGAGATCTTCTATCCTCATGGTAAATATCACTCAATCTTCTCTCCCATTACCTATTGCTATGAACAAGCCAAATATTCGCAAAGCATTAGTATTAAAAAATTTTGACACAAGAGCGTGCACCTTGTTTTGATAAATCGTAGGTGCCGATCGGCATGGCGTTGCGACGATCGGCACGAAGTAGTTTGCTCCCGTTGCGAGGAGAAGGTAGCACAGATCGTCAACGTCGTCGATCTCCATCGTTCTGGACGTCTCCATAACACACGGCAGCGATCCCCCAGGCAGTGCCGATCGGCACCACGGTTGTGGTGGCCGGCACTGGGAGGATGGATCACCATCTGTACTCTTTGGGTAACTATGTGCCTAGCTGTACCTGTTTTCAATGGACACACGAACACGAAAAACAGGGCATGTGCAATAAAAGAATAGGATTAGTCCAAAAAACTAGATAGATTACCCTAGGTTCGAGTTGCCGATCCCCGGCAACGGCGCTAGAAAGAGCTTGTTGGTCGTTTACACGCATCTAATTTATATACCGCAAGTGGACGGTGTACATTGTAGCTTTTTCCCTTAGAGTATTTCAAGGTTTATATCGAATCCACAGAACAAGAGAACACGATTAAGATTACTATTTCGTCTAACAGAACAATCCTAGCATGAAGTACTATTGCACACACGCGAGTTGTAAAAGAGATAGGGGGTTGTGCCGATCGGCACGGAGGCCGTGCCGGTCGGCACCGTGAGTTGTAAACAAGTAAATTGATGTTCACCAAGATCCAATCCAAAAGTTTTACCTGTATAATCTAGTAGTTCCAACCATAAGGTAAAATCACGTCAAAGCAAGGTCTTACCTTACACAAACTACTCCGGTATTCTACAAGACATAGTGGATTCGTTCACCCTGACCCTATCACGGCATTAGCTAATAGCTCACGACTGGTTTCTTGCACTATACGATAGATCCATAAGAACAAACCTTCGCCACGAGTTTATTCTTATTAAGTATCTAGAATTAAGAACATGCACAATCGCATAGACCAAAGTAATCCGATTAAAGACAAAGAATTCTCACAATGACACAATGCTCACCATCAATTACATACCTTGACGAACATCAAGGGAGGCTCAAGAACTCCGGCATAGCCAACCGCGTATGGAGGCTATGCCGGCAAGCTAACTAGCCTAGACTACATTGTTCTATGTGGTGGCTCTTGCTCCGGACGACGTCTTGGGTGTGTGAGGTGTCTTTCTAGGTCTTCCAACGTCCAACTCCTCTTGTTTGGTCGTCGCTTGATGGTTATGTAGTCCCTGGAGCCGTCCTCCCTTGCTTGGCCACGAAATTAGCTCTTAGAGATTGAATCCAAGTCGGTTTCGTACCTTCCAAGTTAAGCTCCGACTTTCATAAATCATAACTCCCTTGTCCGGTATCCAAATGAGGCAAACTCGGACTCTATCTCGTAGGCCTTGAAACGATCTACGACTTTGGTATTCAACTCAGCTTCTGATTCGGCCGTTTAGGTTCCCAAATATGCGATGCCAAAATATCTGTCCTGATTCGGACTCCTATGCGCAGGTCTCCTTGTGAGGCCCATATCTCTTAGATCCAGAGTCCAAATAGGACAATCCGTATATGTTCCGGAAAGCTCTCAACGAGATCTACAACTTTCCTGTATATTAGATTCCCATTAGAGCACGTCTTGAACTCGAAATCCGCGTGACAATACAGTGCTGTTTCTGGACTGCGCGAATTGATCTTTCCTTCTGGATAAACCTTCTAGAAATCCTTAGGCATTGGGCCACGACCTTAGGCTTGCATGTTGGGTTCCATGGACGTCCAGAGGTGCCTTGGATGCGTCATGGGCTAGTGGGAAGCCCTCCTTGCATGGCGAGTCGGGCTTCATGTCGATACTTCTCATACTTGAGCCTTTATAGTGTCATTTCACCTAATTCTGCAACATAGCACTTAAACAACACTACAAGTGGAATTCGTCAAAATTAGGGGTAATAATACACAATTATGACAAGAATATGATGAGAATATGACGCAATTGGCATATAAATGATACTCTAGAAATCGCCAACACTTGTCATGCTTCAGCTCATGGCAGCGAATCTTCCCTGAGTTCGCCAGCCGCCGTGCAGCTTTCATCCGGTACATCACAACACGTGAGCTTTTCTTAGACTGCCCGCACTGCTATTCCTCTATTTCCCTCCTCTAAAAGGAATATTCCGTCTTGGTCATCAAGATTCTTTCCTCTATACCAATTTCTTCCGCACCCATCATTCCTCTATATCCTTCCTCTATACCCCACTATCCTATATTTTATTCAATCATTCCAACTACCATCTCCTCTCTCTCCTATTTTTTTTTCTTTTCTTTTTCCTCTCCCACCGCCCCTTCTCTCTCTCTCTCCTTATCCATTCGTCCCTCCTCCTCCTCGGCCGCGCGTCGGCCGCCGCGCCTCTCCTCCTCCCCCGCGGGAGCGCCGCCGCGCCCCTCCCCCTCCTCCTCCGACGCCTCCGCGCTCGGCCCGCCGCGCCCCTCCTCCTCCGACGCCGCCGCGCCCCCTCCTCCTCCTCCGACGCCGCCGCGCCCCTCCTCCGCCCGACCCCGCACCTCTGCTCAGCTCCACCACCACATCCCTATCGCCGCCGCCGTCCAGGAGCGGAGGTCCTTGCCATGGATGCGAGCGGCCGCGGCGTCGTCCCCTCTCACGCGGTGCGGCGGGGCTCGCATCGTCCTGCGCGCGGTCCTGTCGTCGCCCGCGCCGGTGAAGGCGGAGGAGCAGCAGCCGACGCGGCGGATCTCGCGGGCCGGGTCGGACGGCGCGCTGCGGCCCACGGCGAGGCTCCGGCGGGCGCGCCACGGAGGCCGGCTGCCTCGTCGTCAATGCGCCCACGGCCAACACCATCGCCGCCGCGGAGCACGGCATCGCGCTGCTCGCATCCATGGCGCGGACCTCCGCTCCTGGACGGCATGTGCGCGCGGCGGACTCGGCTACTTGGCCTCCTGCTCCTCCGTCCCCATCCTCTCTCCCTACTCCTCCTTCCCCAGGCAGCGGCAACTCCTCCTCTTATTTCGATTTGTGGACTCCCGATTGCTCAATGTGATCTGTTCTTAGTTTTTCCAAATTTGTGCTTCCAATCGATTGTGCTTCCAATCTTCGATTTGTGGTTCGATTTGTGATTCAATTTGTTCGGCTCCGGCTGGCGGCGCAGCGACGGCGAGGCTCCGGCGGGCGCGCCTCCATCCACGCGCGCGAAGTGGTTGGGGGCAGTGGCCGTGGAAGGCGAGCGCGTCGCGAGGTGGGCCCGGCGCAGTGCGTAGCGGAACTCCTCTGTTTCGCTAGGAATGGCGGAAGCGGGTGCCTTCCGCTTCGATAGCGGAACGGTAGCGGAGCCCGGTGCAGCACCTTTTACGCTATCTGTTTACTGAAGGAACCGGTAGAGGAACCCAGTGCGGAGAGTCTTAACGATGCATCGAGTAGAGGAGCCATGTAGTGTGTGATTTTCTGGTGGTTTCTCTTAGATCTAGTCATTGAGATTGATAGGATCTCGTGATAGCGTTGGGTTTATTCGAGACTCGTGAACTGGGGATTGTACATTGAGCTCAGTAGCGTTGTGTTGTTGGGTGGATCGTCTCAGAACTAGTTTTGTTATGTTTGTTGGTGGTCCGATTTCCTCGATGTCAGGATGGCGGCTGGTGCAGACGGCAGAGGACTACCAACGATGCCCTCACTGCCATGTTGCCATGCTTAAGCTCAATAGCGCTGGTCTTCACAGTTTTCATGTCATTGGGTCGTCCCAATTAAGTTTTTTTTATGAGATCATTGTTTTCATTTTGTGGGTGTGTCACACACACACACACACACACACACACACAACCATATTTTTTTTCCTTTTCCGAGCACACATGCCTTTGCATTGTCCTAATTCATTACTTTTGGGATGGAGATATCATTCAGACTTGTGTGTGTGCTTTACACACATGTGTAAGCACCCGACCATGCAACACTTGTCAGCATTTTTCGTAATACATAATGCATAATTATTTTCAATTCAACATATCCAGCACGTGTTATTCCAATGTGCTCTATTTCTAAGGGGTTGAAATGCAAACGGTGGGAGAAACGCCTCTATTAATGCCTCTAGGTCCACATGTAAAAACGGTTTTTGTAGTAGTACTAATAGGTCCAACTGTTGGCACCATTTATGAGGCCACTTTATAACATCAAATTCAGGGTTTATATTCACCCTTTTCAAACAAATGACCCTATTTGTAGATATGTTGTCTTTTCTTGTGCATACTTGGAAATTGCATAGTCTGATCCATTTCATTAGCACCATTTGGTCTATACAAATGGCTTATTTCATACTCCCTCCGTTCTTAACTTGATGATGTCCATTAGCTCAAAGCCTTCAATTTAAAAACAGAGGGAGTATATATTTCTTTATATGAAAGTGATTGAGATTTTTTGGTTACATATAGAAACATTATCAACTCTAGCATGCACAAATTGTGCAGGTCATCTTACTAGATAAATAGTACATAATTACAACCTATTCTTCTCAGTTTACAAGCATTGATCAAACCCAATAAGTCAAGTGGGTAGGGCCATGAATGACTCAACATTTTAAGTGCCCTGATATGGAACCTCATCATCAACCCTAAATGCTCCTTCTGAGCACAAGTGCACGCTAATGATGTGTTGCTTGATTCCGTTATTGCCGCTTTCTCCTTTGGCTTCAACCAACAAATTTACCATTCCCCATTAACAAAAAAAAAATCATCTACATATCTTTCTATATCTAAAACGTGAAGGTTTCTTTGCTCCTGATTGGTCGATTCTATCTTCAACTTGCCACCGTTGATTTGCTAACCCGTGTTATCATCACCGTTGATTTCTCCACCTAGCTCCATCGAGAAGGTTCCGGTTTTGATGGACTCTTCCAGTGATCCAGTCTTCCTTCATGCGCTCGCCCTGTCCGCTCCCACCGCCGTTTTCTTCCCATCTCGCTCTCGCCGTTGTCACCTGCTTCGCAAAGGACGCTTCGTACATCGAGCCACAAGGAGCCTGCTGCATTCGCGACCACTTGGTGGTGGCGACCTCCGGCACAGACAAGGCCGGCATCAGAAGCGGTTGGCGAGCTATGGAACGTTCGAGGCAAGGCGGAATATGCAGGTGCCACATGCGTCACGCGCATCATCACTATCTCAGCCTGAACAATGCACTGCATCACATCGATCCTCCTCCTTGCGAATTCTATATACTCACATTCCAGTTTAGTACCCAACCTGTTGCTTGCAACATGTTCGACGGAATGCCCAGCTCACGGCTGACAAAATATGTTGTGCATCTTGGACAGTGGCAAGGCGGTAAACAAGATGATACACATGCCTCATGGGATTCATACTACACCATCTAGCCTTGAGAGTTGACACGATGCATGGCCCTCTTGCAATGGCTACGCAACTCTCCAGATCATTACCATCAATGAGTGGCGGAGCCACCTTGATGCATGGGTATTCCTAGGAATACCCAACTTTTTCTTGCAAAAAAAAAAGTTTACATAGTGTTTTTACATATATGCAGCTATGTTGGGCTAAAAACTTCCTTTGTTTGAGTTGTAATCGAGGCCAAACAACACTGAGACTGAGGTTGCAACTAATCAGATAGCAGAAATTGAACATAAGTACTTTGAAAGGGATACCCAACTTGGTAGTATAGAAGTACCAGTGCCATCTTGGTCTCCTATTAGAGACTGCAAATATAATGCCTTCCTCCAGTGGCTCATTCAAATGAATTTTTTTGCTGCTTCAACTATGAGGAATACCCAACTTGAAAATCCTAGCTCCGCCACTTCATCATCTTCCCTAAGAATTTGGTAGCCTTTCCATTCCGCTTTAGTATGTCTAAATTTCTAGCAGTTGACACAGAATATATATGTTAGCACCAGGGAGGAGAACGACTGAATGACTATGCTGAAGTGGAAATCAAGACAAGGCTAATCTTGGCTGCAGTGTGGTTCAAGTGACCGAACTTGTCCTTAAGGTATACCCTCTGCAGTACATGAGTGTTCTGTGCACCAGCCGAGTTGCACGTCCAGGCCATCAGGGACGGCAAGGAGCCCAGGCTTGTTGAAGAAACGGAGAGATACCTAGGCCGACAAATATATATTTCCTCGACAGAACTAGAGGGGCATTGCCATCTATCTCGCCGAAATCTTTCTAGCCTTCATGTTCATGACTCTTGCCTAGACTTTTGCTCTTAACTGATTTCAATATATCAACAATATGCTTAATTCTATTCTCTTTGTACTTGGCTTTTCCAATACTGTAATATTTGATATAAGGTTCGTTTTCATGTTGAGATACTCTCACTTGTCCACGATATGATGTTTGTCAGTAAGCTATAGCTGATTAGTAACCATCCTTTGTATGTTTGGTTCAATAAAACTGAACCCATCACTTTAACTAGATCCTTTCATTTTTCTGTTATACATACTCTCTAATTTAGAAAAAGATATATTCACAAAGGCCAGGACAGGTGAGAGTTATAATTCAAATTTTCAAAGTTCAAACTGGCAGAAAAAGATTCAACTATTATCTAATGTCATTCAATCTTTAAGATGCTGATATAACAAGAGGCATGAACAAAGAACTAAAAAGAAAATGTCCTTACGAAAAGTTATTTAATTTTCATAACTATAATGATGTGATGTTCATACTATTTTCTCATTGAGATGTTCTTCTCTTTCCTACAGGATTTTTGGAGTCAGAGTTATGTTCCTATAATGTTAGCTTGTTACTGTAGACAGATTGATGCAAAATATATGACTATGGTGTCAGACCCGCCAGCAGGTTTCTTGCAATCAAGTAAATGGCACTCAGTTCCAAATACAAACTTCTGCTATATCCTTAAGCTCCTCTGCTACACGGCGTTTAGTTGCTTGTCACTTTTGCACATTACACTACATATACAAAACTGAAAGTTCTTAGAATCCAATCACAGATGAATTAGAATAGAACTTCAAATGAATATTCATGATCAAAATATGCAGCAAGGTAAAACGTTAAGCCAGCGACCATTTTTCTATTCACTTTTCCCTAGCTACTTCATCCCAAATGCGGTGTCTTCAGCTCACTGATGCAGCTGCTACTGAAATTACATTCAACGGAAAGCAAAGCAAGAAAGAGTACATATTTGCAACAGGCAGGGGCGCGCCAAAGTGCGCGCCAATTTTCTAGTGTTCCCTATTGCGATAGGAGGAAGGAAGCACGCATCCCGCGGCCACTACCCTTGCCTCGATCGAGAGGTGTGTGCAGACATGTGACAAGCTCCAGCCGCCACCTCATTGCTGCCGGAGGTGTAGCTCTCGCAGCACCAGCCACCACCATCTCGCCAGTGGAGGAGTATCTAGCACCTTTGGTCGGCGTCCTTCAGCGTGTTTCTTCAAAAATATATATGAAAAATTAAATTGAAACTTATAGTCTAACTTACAAATCAATGTATATATTATTCACTTGAAACTTAATTTTACTTGAGTTTTGTAAGTTTTTTAGTATGAGTTGAAATCTTTTGATCCAACTTAAAAGTTTTCAAACCCTACTTGAAACTAATTTTACTTCAATTAAATTTTGAAACTTTCAGCGATGTAAAGAAAGGGATCGGTTTTGAGTTTTTTTTCCTTTCTTTTTGCTCACAGGAACTACAAATGGGTTCTTCTCTAACAAGGAAGGTGTGAGATGGATCGCTTACCATAAACAGGTTGTCATAAACATATGGGTATTTATGGCTATTTTTATGGAAATGGTGGGTAACTTTTGAAACATGTGAAAGTTATTATTGCACTATTTTTTATAATGGGAGTGTGGTGGGTAATGTTTAAAACATGTGGTTGGCATTTGACCTTTATGCTTCATATTATTTGTAGTGGTAGGTAATTTTGGTTTCTTTTTTTAACTGATTAAAAGAGAACATTGTGCCTTTTTTCTAGCCAAATATTAAATTAAAAGATTTAAGTTTAAATAGAATTGTATTATCTCAGTAGTTGATTGAAAAAGAAATGTTCGCCATGTAGGAGAAAAGAAGAAAATTATGTGTGGACCTAGTTTTCCTGTGCGTAGCTTGTTTCCCACAAGGAATATTCTTGTTTCCAGTAGTCGTACGGCCCACGATAGATCCACGTAGTGTTTATGATTGCTTGTTGAGCCACATCATCAACAGTTCATAGGTACAGTATGCGTGGTGTGCATCCAGCTTAGCGTAAAATCATGTGTGTGAGCATTTGTTTAGTACGAAACAGTGTGATGCTTTCAATTAACAACATATAAGTTTAAGCCTAAGGAAGACGCCGAGTCGCTGGATGCTTCCAGAGCTACGCTCCGTGGAGTCCGTGATTGCTGCGATCGGATGGACGCTGGCAGATCGGACGGCGCGCGCTTGCTGACTGTAGAGCTACAGTGAGAGCGAGACTTCACCAGGATTAGAAGTCTTTATAGATAGATAAGATAGCGGGCCAGTAAAGGTGTAAGGAACGCGAACTAACAAGCAGGCTGCACACAGTCTCTTGCATTAGCAGGCGCTCTCCTCCACACCGCTGCCTCCCAGATTGATTCCGTGTTCTTCCCTCCTTGGAATCATCATCCATGGAGAACATGCTCCACCTCCGCTATACCACGTCACAAGCGGCGGCGCTCCCGGGCCAATATGTCTTCTCGCCCGACCAGGTCCCGGCAGCCAGCGCCGCTGATCGCGTCTCGCTGCCCCTCATCGACATGTCCCGCGGCCGCGACGAGGTTCGCCGCGCCATCCTCGACGCCGGCAAGGAGTTCGGCTTCTTCATGGTAACTCCAAACTCATCCTAACCGCAAGACACTCTTCTTCCATTTTAACGTCGATACATATATCTATCCTCCCAATCATCTGAATCAGATAAGTGCTTTAATTATGCGCAGGTGGTGAATCACGGCGTCCCTGACGAGGTGATGCAGGACATGATAGATGTGTGCGAGGAGTTCTTCAGGCTGCCGGCGGAGGAAAAGGCGCACTTGTACTCGGAGGAAAAGCACAAGGCGAACCGGATGTTCTCCAGCTCCAGCTACGAGACCGGCGGCGAGAAGTACTGGCGGGACTGCCTCCACCTTACCCTCGCCCACCCAGTCATCGGCGACAGCACCAAAGACTGGCCAGATAATCCCCAGGGGATCCGGTAAATGGCAGAATCTACCACCCCTCAATTAAATCATTTCCAGTTATTACTAACCGTAACAGAGGAGTTGCAAGGTGTTTTGATCTGATTTGCCATTGATCGACTCTCACGCTACAGTGAGAAAATTGAGAAGTTCACCTTGCTTACAAGGAGCGCGGGCATGGAGCTGCTGCGGATGCTCTGCGAGGCCATGGAGGTTCGACCTGACTTCTTCGAGGGGGACATCAGTGGCGGCAACGCGATCGTCGACATCAACCACTACCCACCCTGCCCCAACCCCAGCAAGACGCTCGGCCTGCCGCCGCACTGCGACCGGAACCTCATCACCCTCCTTCACCCCGGCAAGGTCTTTGGCCTCGAGGTCGCCTACAAGGACCAATGGATCAAGGTCGAGCCGGTGCCGAACGCCTTTGTTGTCAACTTCGGCCTGCAGCTCGAGGTAACAAGGAATCACTTGTGCTTCTGGTTGTTAATTTGTGAATTCCTGCTGGTCTGAGCATGCACAACACACAACCAGGTTGATTGATTGATTCATGGCGAATTGAAGCAGGTCGTGACCAATGGGTTGTTGAAGAGCATAGAGCATCGCACCGTGACCAACTCTTTGGTGGCCAGGACAAGCGTGGCGACATTCATCGCGCCGACCCGGGACTGCCTCGTCGGCCCAGCCTGAGGAGTTCGTTGGCGAGGACAACCCGCCGTGCTATCGCACCGTCAAGTTCGGCGACTTCCTAAATGTCTACAATGTTGTGAACCTAGGATCATCGCTTAATCTCACAACAAACCTCAAGAGCGTTCAGAAAGATATTTGAACGAAACTCGTCCGTCCAAGGTTCGAAGCATTTCTGGTATATATTGCCAAGCCTGATCTGCATAGGTGGCCACGGATATCAATTGTTAGTTACATGTAACTGTTCGGATTGTACGTCCTCTTGATGACATGGAGCAATAAATTTCACAATTCAACGGCTTCCAGCTGCTTATCGTTTTTGTTTTAGCTAGTACAAAAGGACGCACACAAAGCATATACACAATATCACAGGCTTGTGCGCATTGACTCTACACGAACGCTCGCTGTCACACTTAACCAACAACACTCTTGCAAGTCTCTTGCAATACAAGGTATGATCTGGAAAGACGTTACGTGATGATAATGTTTGTTTGCCGACGCAGACACAACACTAGGATGCTATTTTTCAAAAACTAAATCTAAAGAAATGCTTTCGTGTCAGCTTCGTCCTCTGCTCTTGTTTTGCAACGTCCTGATCGCTAGGAATGGCTATGCTTATCCGTCCTCTCCTTGCTTGCTATTCTCAGGCTTAGTTGTTACTGATACGCTAGGACCTGCAATTGAACCGTCCGGCCGTGGCCAGTACGACATCTATGAATTATCCCTATCCTCAGACCTGAATGCAGCTATGCATTAACTGACACTCGATTTAGTTCACAGTACGCTGCACAATAAAAGACAAACGGTTTATTGGTGGAGCGAGTAAGCAAACTTTAAGCGAGCAAGCAACTCCTGGACAGGATTGATCATCCTGTAACAGATTAATTACTACTAGATTCTAAGAAAGTCTTTGAACGGATTAAAAGACTGTGTGAAAAAAAAAACCCACATATTTTGATACATACCTTTCATGTACACACTAAAGATATACAGCATCTGAGTGATGGTTGGTTCGAAATTTGAATTTTTTGAAACATCTAGGATCTCATCTATTCGTCCACTTTAGGTGAATGTGAATAATGATCTAACAAATTATTAGTATCGGTGAAAGTCTTTCACTAGGAATGGCTATGCTTATCCGTCCTCTCCTTTGCTTGCTATTATCAGGCTTAGTTGTTATTGATACGCTAGGACCTGCAATTGAACCGTCTGGCCGTGTCCGGTACACATCTATGAATTGTCCCTATCCTCAGACCTGAATGCCGCTATGCATTAACTGACACTCGATTTAGTTCACAGTACGCTGCACAATAAAAGAGAAACGGTTTATTGGTGGAGCGATTAAGCAAACTTTAAGCGAGCAAGCAACTCCTGGACAGGTTAATTACTACTAGATTCTAAGAAAGTCTTTTTACGGATTAAAAGACCATGTGAAAAAAAAAGCACATATTTTGATACATATATATACCGTTTATGTACACTAAAGATATACATCGATCATCTGAGTGATGGTTGGTTCGAAATTTGATTTTTTCGAAACATCTAGGATCTCATCTATTCGTCCACTTTAGGTGAATGTGAAAAATGATCTAACAAATTATTAGTATCTGAGAAAGTTTTTCACCCGAACTCTTTTAGGCACCCTCTCTTAGCTCTCGGAGAGGTCACAGCTATAATTAATTCACCCCAATCGTTGATTAAAAACAAGATATTCATACAAATAATTTTCTTCCGTGAATTTAATCATGTGCATGCCTGATTATGAATGGCTTTGATCTCTATCAAATAAATAATTTGAATATCTAATGAAAACTGAGTGCTTCTTCTATATTTGTGTGTGTACGTGGAGCAAAAAGACTGTGGGTTGATTTCAAAAATATAAAGTTTTTAATACCCACATTTAAATTTCATTGAAAACTTCAATTAGAAATGCTGATATTATATTATATCCCGAATTCAAATTCTACTCCTCCTATGATTTTAAGGATAAATTTTATGTTAAATCCTAGAAAAATATTAACCGTTCTTATTTAATTTTGTTTCACATGTGGACTGTACTAAATGCAGTTGCTCCCGCTGGGGTTGGTATTCTGTAAGTATAATCTTTGCTGTCTAACACGCCTACGCTATCTGACCGTGAGGAAGGAAAAAAGGACAAAGAAATTAGCAAACCCTCAAATATCTGATGTGACACCGTGAATTTATCTTTGATTACATAGTCTCGTGGGCACAGAAGCGCCGACATGCGGGCGTTCTTTCCAGGTAAATATATTTGAGGCTCCCGTACCTATATAGTGCTAAATGACGATCTCTCAAGTATATTGATTCCAGCCAAATTCGTGCATATTGTGTCGTTATGAGAGCAGGTGACCAGATGGTGTTTCTTCTACTGAACGTGACAGAGGTCCTTGGGCTCTTGTTGACCTTCAGACCTTCCCTTGCAGCTGCCAAACATTACAAGTAAAAATTATGCTAGTAGTTAAGCTATGTATGTGTAATAAGCGAGTGAAGCAGTACAGGCTTGGCATAATTTAAGTTTTCAAATCGTAGTAATTAAGAAATTACTATTATTTGAAAGTTTAAATTATGTATGGCTTGAATTTAAGATTTACTTTAGTTAATATGTGAGTAGCAACTTGTATACAAAGGCATCATAGTAGTTTTCACTTTTATAGTATAAATTTTGTGTAGCAAATTATGTTATATGTTAGTAGTAACTTATGTCATAGAAAAATTATTCCAAAAGTATGCAAGTGAGATCTAGTTTTGTTTGTCTCTTCGTGTAGAACACTACGGTGAAAACAAAATCGAAAACCGACATCATACAAAAGACCTATGGCATTTATAAGTTTCTAAATCGGATATTTAATTTGATGATGTCTGCATGCGCTTTTTTTTCTTAGCACCTTTCACAGTCACGTAAGGACCCAAGCATGGAACATGGGCCATGTGCCCCTAAGGCTGTACATGGGCCATGAAGAAGACGGACCAGGCCACGTGCGAGGCCACGCGCGCAGGGGACGAGCTAATTGATGTGGAAATATTTGCTGACATCTGTTATGACATATTATTGAGCTTATTTGTATGCAATGATGTAATCTATATGATTTTTGCTATTGGGTTTAATGTGTTTCTCTATGTAATTAGGCTTGGCTTAGCTGTAATGAGTTGGGTCTGAATATGGACGGAAATAAAATGTTCAACACTTTTTGCCCGATAAATAAATGACAAGAAAATGGGCCGCGTAATTAATGGGCTAGAACAAAAATACTGGGCCTAAAAAGTATTGGGCTAGAAAAAAATGAATCAGAAAAATAAAAGGCATGCTAAATTAATGAGCTAGAAAAAAAGCTACGAAATTAATAGGCCGAAAAATAAAAAGGCATGCAAAATAAATAGACCGAAAAAATAAAAGCCTACGAAAAAGAACAATGGGATGAAATCGAAGCAGGCCATTCACATTAGATCCACGTCATTTTCCGCCCAATGGTTTATGATAAAAAAAACAATCGACATAAAAATCTATGATGACTTCTAAATCGTCATAACCATCTATGATGTTTTTTTATAAATCATCACAGAAGATAATTAAGTGATTTTCGTCATAACTCCATCATAGAAAGTTAATTGTGAGTAATTTCTCAGGTTTTGTGACGTAATTAACTCGTCATATGAAGACCATAATTGTTGTAATGACTCAACCTTTTCCAGAGTAGCAAAATGGAGGCAATGGAGTTTGGAGGGCACTATATATATGAGGATGAATCATATCCTTGTTGAAGGGAACACATATAATTTATTCATGTGCTTTTCATGTCGACAGATAATGTATATCTCTATGTTTAGATGAATAGTTGCACTTTTGTTTTGAATATATATTTAAGAAGAATGTGTGGGTGGTAAATTTTTTGTACGTGTGTGTTGCAAGTGCATGATACTAGTTATTCTTAAAAACTTCAAAGAAGTTAAGAATTTATTAAATATGCATTCTAGTGTTCAATAATCCATATTTTGTTCCCTGGACATTTGTACATACTCAGGCTCAGATTATAATATCTCGTTAAAAGATATGCAAGCATTTAAGGCTTTTCATTAAAACTCTCATATTAATGTAGAACTATGGATACTTAGATGTTGATTTTTAATGCAAAATAGATAGCCATTACATATATAAATAGTAGAATGCTATGCTTAATCAGTATTCATCCTTTTGTGTGCAAGGCATCTAGCAATATGTCCTAGTGCATTCAGATCCATACGAGTTCAGGATGGCCATAAAAGTTTTCAAAGTAGTTGTCCTTTGGTTTTGTTGTTATCATGCTTACAACGCATACAACAATCGCTGAGAAGGATTGTCAGAAGGAGAAATCCTTGGTTAAGCATGTATGCTATAATAGCATCAAGATTTGGGGCCCCTACGCTCCTCCAACTGCCCCCTGTCGTAGTGCCGTAGAAGCATCTGACATACTTTGCATATGTCGTAAATTCACGCATGTAGATGAGATAATAATAAGTATGATAAAATTTGTTGAACTTGCAAGTGACTGCAACAAGCCGTTGCCAGCCGGAACAAAATGTGGAAGTAAGTACATGATGCTACTCGCCTTTCTGGTATATAAACAATATACTGTTTTGTTTTTATATAACGTGATATGTTTTCAATACTATTCTTTGTAGGCTCATAATAGGAATCATAAAATATCATATGAACTTTATTTCTCAGGTTGGGAAGTGCCGCCATCACCACCATCAAGAGTATAACAACAACGGGAGGTTATATATTTAGACTGGCATCCGGTGTATCTATAAATAAATAATGATTGTGAGCGCAGCTTCGGGTCATGTGAATTTACTCATGCTAATTTAGTTAATATATTATCACTATCGCAAATACATATAAATATTTAGTAGTGGTAGAAAAAATAATTCGAATGAATAATTAATCTTTAAGAAATGGCTAACTCGGTACTGGAAAAAGTTGATTTGAGAGAGGCAACCACTATTTTGCTACTGTTTATGATAAGGAAAGTTATATTGTTGTCCCTTGTGTTCTACTTGTTCCTTTCATTCCTCTGTTTTCTCGTGATCTTCATGCTTCATCTCACTCACGTGCATTTTAGTGGTTCGACGTAAGCAAACCCGAAGTTACACCTCGTATGGAAAAGACGGAATCGTGATTCAATCTAAACGGTAGCTTAGATTCATATAGCGGATTGATTTTCTCGAGGATGAATATGTGACGCAAACCAAACAGTCTGATTTTTTCACTCCGTTTCGTCACAACAATCATGCTCTTTATCCAAAATAAGAGGGAACATCGAGGATGAACATGTTACGCAAATCAGTGAATCACAGTGAACTTCTATCCGGCCATAGACCTAGATATGGGTCCGGCCGTCTCAGGTATTGCCGTCTTGTGTTTCTTTTCTTTTTTTCTTTTCTGTTTTTTTAACAGGCCTTGCTGTCTTAAGTGCATGTGAACCACGTGGCTAATCCTAACCAGTAACCAGGGTTAAGTGGGAGACTAGAGTTACCTGCCTACCCTTAACCGCGGTTTAGCGGACAACGGCTGCCTTTCGCCCTCGCCGACTCCTTCGCGCGGAAGAGGAAGCGAAATGGTACTCTCGCGGTCGCCGGCGCCGTTGCCGGCGGGGAGGTGGGCCGACCTCCCCGAGGACATCGCCCTCGCCATCGCCTCACGCCTCCAGGTAATCCATCCCTCCCTCTGGGGCTCTCGCTCTCTTCCCCTCCCAGATATCCAACCTGAGAGGTTCTCTCGTTGACTCGACTGGCTTGCGCAGGAAGCCGACGTGTGCGCGCTTGGCGGCTGCTCGCGCTCCTGGCGAAGCGCCTGCGACGCCGACTGCGTGTGGGAAGGTCTCTTCCGCGGCCGCTGGCCGACCGCCGCGCCGGAGGGGGAGTCCCGTGTTCAGGTGGGTAAACTGATTTCTGCTTGATTGATCCATGTCCCGTTACGTCTCCCTGTCGCAACTCGATTTAGATCCCTAATTCAAGTGTGGTGGCATTTTCCCGGCATAATGGAAGTAATTTGGTGCCAAAGCTCACTCAATTTTGCTCCATCAAGGACAGGCTCTGCTCTGGTGGGATGTGCTTGTTTCGACTCTTGGTTGTGATTGGAGATTATTTGAAGCGCGAATTCCACTTTATTCTTTTGCAATTAATGAACTGGTTGTTCATTCAAGGTGCAAGAGACAATTTTCTAGTTTCTATGTGGAAACATTGATGTTAACAAAAAGGGAGAAAAGAAAGATAACAAAATGCAAGATGATCTGCTACCCTGCACTATCCTGGTTCCTAAAGTACCTGTAGCTTATCTTGGAATTAATTGTGTGTTTCCTCCGACTGTTCTTAGTGTGCTGATTCTGAATCCTACCTACCTTTTCAATGTACTCATTCATGATTTAAGCATAATAAAGAGCCAAATTTGCTACTTACTAAATTCATGGTTAATGTTATCCTGTATTGACATAACACCTTTTTCTTGACCTAGCAGGAGAACTGCCCATCCTTAATTATGAAGAATAAAAGGTCGGTCTACAGTGCTAAGCCAAGTGACCTGAACACCAAAACCAAAGAGACAATAAAAAAGATTAACTGAAAGAAACAGAGCCGGAGATCAAAAGGTCCAGTCAACTACTAGAACATGCAAACTATGGGGCAAGGAACATGACCAACACTAGCTCATTAAACTAGTTGCACCAGACATGCCCCCTGTGCCTGCTGTGATCCACGGCGCTGCCTCCTCCCAAGTTGCATGTTCAGATCGACACACATCCATTTCGATGCTTCAACAACTAAGAACTTGACTTTTCGTTCCATGAATTATCAGTTTTGTGATTAAGCACAATGATGACCCTTGAATTCATTTTCTAGTCCATTTAAGGCTCAACTTTTTGGTTGTGGACCCATTTATCGGCCGCACATACCATCGTTGCACGGCGGCAGCATCTCAGAGTGGCTAAGGATGACCAGCCTGTGCTCAACAAAACTGTAGGAAATCAGTTTGATTTTATAGCTAAATTTAGCAATTAGTGAATTCATTTTATTAGCATGCACCTGGATTATAAAGGTTGCGAAATTTTTAGCTTCTAGGCATCAAAGAAGGAATAAACCTCCCGTTCGCGAGGCTGTTCATCTGTTTTTTTGAGAGAACTGGCCCCTACAGAATATAATATATTGATATAAAAAGGTCTGAAATTACATAAAGAAACCAAAATGAAAAAAGATAAACAAAAGAAGAGGAAACTATTGCCAATGATCTAGCCATGCTTGTAAAGGATCTTTATGTGATGGCTTTGCTCGATGGATAACCAGAGCAAGTTCCTTGAAGAATCTTGATCGGCAATTTGCCACTGTAGGATCTATGTCACTGAATATCCAATTGTTTCTAGTGGTCTAGATGCACCAACTCATTAGGATAATGATGTCCATATAAAAAGTAACTGACAGTTTTCTCATCAGAGAGGAGATCACTTGCAGGATTTGCAGCCTCTGAGGAATAATAATGACAATGGATGCCCAGCAAGCCTTGGCAAAGCTGCATCTAACAAATAAATGCTTTAGAATCTCCTCTCGTTCCCTGATGCATAATTCACAAGTGTATGAGTCTAATTCCATATTATTTCTCCTCAATAAACCTCTTGTATTTAGCCTATCTTTTAAGAGAAGCCAGAAGAAGACTTGAGGATTTCCATAACCATCTGACATGAGGCTGTTCTTCGGTTGCCGTGGCAGAGGACATTCCTCTGATCGCCGGATACAACAGCCCTCGCCATGATCACTACCCTCTCCATTCTAACTCCCAGTCCCGCATCCTCCTCTATTCTCCCCTGTGTACTCCTCACCGGTGCCATATCATGCTCAAACTCTATGATTCATCTCCTACAAGGTTTCCTAGCTACAGAAACTCTTATGATCCTTTGAAAGCTTGGAAGCCTACCTGAAAGTGGGCTATACCCAAATTCAAATTTGTTGGGGCTTGTATGCAATGCCACCTACCCTCTTAGGTTCGTTAGATTTTTCCCCCTCCTATTTTAGATCATGATACTTGCCAATTATTTGGGTGTGATTTTCCCTTTTAAGATAGTATGTTGAATGTTTTGTAGGGTTTGCCTGATCTTTATCTAGAGATTTAATTTTAAAAGTGAATTTTGGACCTGACCAACTGATCCTATGCTCCTTCGATACCAAAACCATGACAGATTAAGCTTACAATTTGCATTTTACCTTCAATTTGTGCTACAGGGATGGAAAGCTCTCTATATCAACCAACACAAAAGAATGGCTGTTGCAATATCTAATGTGGTTGAAATTGTGGAGAGCAGCTTGCATAATGGGTCACTGGAAGCTGAATATTATCTGAAAGCCATCGCTCATTTGGCCATGATGACTGATATAGGTTTTCTCGATGTCCAGTTTTTCTTATTTTCAAGGAATCACAGTGCAATCATAAATCTCGTCGGTTTGCACTACGCAATTGCATCTTTGCACGTGCCGGTGAGTTATGTGTTCTTGATGCTTTTTTATGTGCTTGTCTAACGGCTAAAAGCTCTTTATGTGCCAAGAACTTTACAGTACTACACACCCGTTAGAGCTGTTTTTATTGCCTTCATTTTAGTTCCATACCCATTATTAACAGTTTATTATTCACATGACAGCAAATTGTTTTAGCCTGACCTGATCAATCTTAGTTTTCCTTCCAAACGTCAGCAATTGTTGCTCTATGCTCAAGCTTTATTCTTGAAATTTTTATTTCCTTGAAGCAGTCCCTGTACAGAGGCATGTCATGTTATGTCAGCATACTAACATATGCCCCATGTTTCCTCTATCATCTATGATACGTCAAACAATCCCGATACCTCAAAAACAGAAAACTCGATGCAACAGGATTTGGCTTGCTCATGAAGTGGTCTCTGACATGCGGCGTCTTTTTTCCAGCCAAGTGAAGTTGGTAAAGCAATCCAGGCTCGTCAATTGGCAGAAAGGATGGTTTGTGTGAACTTGCTCAAGCTTGGTAGATGGTTCTATGGTTTTCGGTTGCCTGATGAAACCCAGTCTTACAAAATTTCATTGAGTGAGCTCACTATGGCTGAGGGGGCAGAAGTTCTGGCTATTCTTAACCGTGGAGCTGTTCATGAAGTGTTTCGTCTCCGGATCACTTCGGTGGACACAAATAAGTAACTTCGAATAAGGGCACCATAAGCACTTGGCCTGCTTTGCCTTTTGTAAATAGGTTTACCCTTTGTTACTTTGATGCCTTTGTTGCTCTGTTAAATTGTAAATGAAACCTTAGGGATGGGTGGAAATATGAAACCATGTAAATAGTTGTTACGTAGTCTAATAAAATTAATAAATCTTGTGATGTGCAAGTTAGACTTACACATTTTGGTGATGAATAATTTTGAATGTTTATTATTTCCATTTTCCTTCAGTGTTTCTAGCATCTTTTGAAATAATGATCAAGCTTCTGTAGTGATCGATTAGAGAGCCATAAAAGATGTTGGTATATACATTCCATATTAGAGTAGGTTTACATGTTGAATCAGTGAACAGTAGGGACCCTTAGCAAGGTAGAATAAGCTTTCAAGCAGCCAGATTGTAATAATTTGAAGGTGGAATGCAGTGATGATTTGAAGAGATACCAAGATTGAAAAAGCTTATCCTGAAATTTGATGACAGAGGACTGGTTATGGGGTGGGGCATGCAGTGAAATAGTTTGAAAGTTACAACAAGGTTGGAAGCTTATTGTGTCATTTGATCCTTGCCAACTAAACATTGTATTTGAATGGTGATCGAGTAGCAAGAAAGCATTAGGATGGAAGGAAAAAAAGAGACAAACAAATGAAAAAGAAACCACGGGAGTCAAAAACTCCTGGGAAGGAGTAGTTATAGACCTGTTGTTACGTTGTAATTTGTGTACTGCTGCCTTGAGTCATTGAATGGACAATGATTTTGCAAATTAAATAACATCGGGCACATATTTCCAAAGTACAAGATCCTAATGCGGACTGGAAAAGACAACAATCAAACTATCAAAGTAGGACTTACCCAGTACTTTAACATTCCATTTCCGGAAACTCCATGCTGCAGATGATTCACAATAAAATTGGTGGATGCACTAACAATATTGTGCTCTCTTGCGTGTTTAAGAAAAGAAATTTGCACCAGTCAATTATTTCTCTTGCGTGCCCATGGGCAAGGTTCTGGCACTGGAAAAGCTGAGTGATCTGACGGGTGGAGACTGGAGAATGTCAACTCTCCTATGATTCATACAGTGGTACCCCATCACATTCTACTAACGATAACACGCCCATTTTTGCTAGTTCCTAGCCATTTTATTTATAGAGAACCTTTACGGTGCATTGTACTACATAGAGAATAAAATCTGCACCATGAGCTGTATGGTTTGATGAAGAAATTTTGCTTAGCCCGCCTATTGCAAAATAAGTGAGGATTTTACGGGTCTTCATTGGATTGTTTTGATCATTAATGTTCCTGATCTGTAGCGAGTAGTCTGTCTGTAAACTATAACAAAGGAAAACAGAAAGGCAATGAGGAGGTTTGCGCACCCAGATCTAGCTGATGAGAGTTTGCGTATGGTTCAGAAACTATGCAGAACCGGCAGAGAGGTGGTTCAAGGAGATACAAGGAAAGAAACAAACATACGAAAACGAAAGAAAGAAAGAATTTGTGTTGCAAAAGAGCAGCAGTTCCTATGCGTAGAGATGAGTGCTTATTGATTTGTATCTGCCCAAAAGTTGACGATCTTTATCCAGATCTTTTAGTGTTTTCTAACTTTTTGAGTGCTTTCCTCACCGAAGAGCCACTGGTCCACCCGAGAAAGACCACCTGTAAGCTTCTCTGTTGCCTAATTGCATTCCAACTGCGTGAACAGATTCCTACGCTTTGCCTTGCTGTGGTCAGATCAAAATCTCAAAAAACCAAGAAAGGAAATAAGATGGGCAATAAGACATAGAAACATGGCAAATTTGATGACATCCACATTTTCCCATAGCTATTAACCACCAGCTCAGGCTACAGAGATGAACAGCCACTCGCGCAACAAGAAAGAAAAAAGAGAGAGAGATGAACAGCCTAATTAATATATTCGGTAACAAGATCTTATAGCAGGATGTAGCTAAACATTACAACTCAGTATAAATTATTTCCGAAGCGAAAAAGTCATGAACCAATGCCTGCCTGCCTGCTCTGCTCCCCAAGAACCACCATTTGCACATCTTGTACCTTCTTCACTCCCCAAGATCAGCAGCACGGGTAGATGGCGACGCAGCGGCGCCGGGGCGGCGAGCAGATGAGCATGAACACAAGGGCGATGACGAGCGCGACGAGCAGCCCCAGGATGTTGAACCCGGCCTCCTCCTCCTCCTCGCTGCTGCAGCAGAGCTTGCCCATGGCCGCCGGCGCAGAGGACGACGAAGACGAAGACGAAGACGAAGATGCAGAGGAGCGGCGCAGGAGATGGATGGAACGATGGATGGACGGTGGTTGGTTGGAAGAAAGGTTGCTTCTTGAGAGTGCTAGCTCTCTTTTCTCTCGAAAACTTTTGGTGTGATGATCCGTGGCTTTGAAGGCTCTGCCTCTGCTCGCACACCAAGTGGTTGAGGCGTCGCCATCGGGTCCTCGATGACGCCACGAGGTCTTCCCCCGTTCTCCTTCCCGAGACGGAGATCGAGGGATACAGCTCAGCCAATCGCACCCACCGGCGGCGATCACAGTGGTTTCGTGGTGGATGAAATTGTTAGGCAGAGAGATCATCAACTGCCCAGATATATATATGTATTTGCTTTTCGCAAAAAAAAAGAAGATATATATGTATTTGGCAAGCAGATCATTTGTTTCTGTCGGTGTGGAATGTTCCGTGGCCCTGCATCTTTACACTTGTCGCTCTCACTCATCGATGGCGATGGCGGTGAAAACAACTGCAAGAGAGTGGTTTTGTGGTGACATGGATGATAACTGAACCTAGGACACAGGTGATGGAACTGAAAATTCTGGTATATTCTCAGCTCCATGAATGACAGGCCTACTGCCATGCGTTATCTTTTTAAAAGACTGAAAAGAAAAGGATGAAGCCTACACGAAGGCTATACTAGTACTGAATCTCTGATCTCCTGGTGAAAATTCAGATTTGATGGCTACTCGTCGCAGCTAGTGACTGACTGACTGACTGACGGTGGTGATACTGAAAACTACTTTCGTAATAAAGTAATACTACTACTACTTCGCCGTTTACGGTCTCATCACGTTCAGCTTGGATCTGTGAAGCAACCACCAATCGATGACAATCCGTCAGCGTTGGACAATGTGGCGCAAGGTTAGGTGGCGCATGTTGCTTGTCGGTTGCATGGACTGACTTTGCTCTGAGTCTAGTGTTGCGCATTTCTCTGCTAATTAAGGACAGTGAGGCGAGTGGAAGAGACGTGCCTCATCGTTGCCTTGCACCTTCGTTTGACGAGTCTTACAAGGCAAGCCACTCCGAGCGAGCGATACGGAAGCTTCTTCTTGACTTGCTTTTACGAGTCTGAAGAAGGAATAGTTTGGCCGTCTGGATTCAGTGTGCAAACGGGCCGGGAATTAATGCAAAAGTGTGGATTTCTCTCCTCCGGGATTACTACTCTGTTTCTGGTTTGTAGCATAGGCACATCGCCGTGTATATTTTCTGCGTCCCGGTGGCAGCTAGCGCTGCATAAACAGTATTGCTTCTAACGTGCGGCTATACAGTATTGCTTCTTGCGATCGAGTCATCTATTTGGTTTGGCGACGCTTAAAATGGCCGTCGTCTCTCTCACTTCTGGTTGTGTCATTTACTTGATTTCCCCCTTTTTCCCTGAAGGAAATGAATGACTAATGCCAAAGACTGCTTAATTTGGTTGCAGGTCTATGATTGACCAATTATTAAGAGTTCCACTCTTGTGTCATTATCAAGAAATGATTGCAACGGTTGGGTTCGACTTTCTCTTCAAAAAACTGGGTTCGACTGTGTTAGGCCTTGTTTAAATGGGCCAAATCCATGGAGTGTCGATGTGGACCGAGCTGAGAACTATGGACCAAATTTGGCCCATCTAAACAAGGCCTCAACATGTGGGGCCTTTTGATTTTCGCTAGAAGGCCTGGGATCAATTTGCAGCACTAGAAGACGTGATTTTTTTTTTCTTTTACAAATGACTGACTACGCATATTTTTGGTGTGCCAAGACTCAAGAGTAATCACAACGCTGCAAGTGAGGCAATTGTTATTGCTTTAACATCGAAAATGTTTTGGATTTGGTTAGAGCCGCTGGGAACGAGATCAACCTAGTTTTTGGCTGCATCCCTTGCCTGATTTTGTACAAATTAACCTTTGGTGGCACGTGATTTGTGTGATGAATAAAACGGGCTGCTTTGAGATAAAACAAAAAACAAAAAGAGGAATCACAACGCATGCACGGTGGCAACTGAGATTGCATGCATAGTTGGGCCGATCGTCGAGCTCGTTGATTAATCGTGTAAACATATACGTCCACATCATATATATCGACACAAAAAGGGTTCAACAAGAAACATATGGCTGGATGTACGTATTCTTGTCGACTCTCATCGATCATCGCTAGTTTGCATATGGATGGGTGCTCGTCTCTTGGACCCCGGCGCTAATTAATAATTAGGTGGCCGGCGTTTCGCTTGCCACGGCGGCGGCGGCGGTTTGTTCGTGGACGGTGGTGTTATTCTTCCCCGCAGGTTCTGATGCTGAGACGGCCACCTCCGCCGCCGCCTTGTCCTCGTCGACGGCCGGTGTGGCCTCCACGCCCACGGGCTCCGTGATGTTCTGCTGCCCAGCTGATTCCCCTGCAAAATGTAATCGCAGTATCGCACACGCATGCATCAGTAGATTCTCGTGTTAATTTGTGTTGTGTGTCGAATCGAATGGTCAAGAAACCAAAGGTCGAGCTGCATAAGTTTTCCCAATAACTTCGTACTACGTTCTTGTGATCGACATGACATGAACCACGGAAAAAATATGACTGATGTTTGGTATTTATAAAGGAATCGAAGTGCTAAATTTGCTAAGTAAACTTACCGTCCTCTTTTGTCGGAGCAGGAGACCTCGCCTTCTCCTCCTCCACGGTTTTGTTCTCCTCAACCTTCTCCTCGTCGCTCTGTGCCACTTCATTGGCCTCGTCAACCTTGGGCGGCTCCTCCACTGCCAACTCGTCGGCCATGGTGGACTCCGGCAGCTGCTCCTCCTCCTCCTCCGCCACCTTCCTGACCTGATCCGCTTCGGGCGCGAGCGCCGGCGCAGCCTCGGTCACAGTGGCGTCAACAGCAGGGGCAGGGGCAGAGCCATCGTCGGCGTCGTCCTTCTTCACCGCCTCATCCTCTTTCTTCTCCTCGACGACAGGAGGAGCGGCGGCGACGGACTTCACGGTGGAGGTCACCTCGCCATCTTCCTTGGCCTTCACGACGTCCTTGACGGCGACGCCGGCCGTGTTGTCGTCGGAGGCCGAAGCGGATGAGGCAGCGTGGCTGGTGGAGACGGATGACTTCCTCCGGAGGAGCTTGCTGCCGCCGCGGGCGCTGGCGGTGGTGTTGCCGGTGGCCACGTCCTCCTTGGAGCCACCGCAACCCATGGCCGGCGTGCGCTGGCGACGCCGGCGGAGGAGGAGGAGAAGGGACGGAGGAGAGGAGTCGTCGGGTCGGGCGAGCTTCAACGATTGGAGGCAAAGAGACTCGGCAGTGGCACGGCCGGTTTTATAGAGTCCCGGCTTAATTCCCGGACGTGTCTGCCTGATGAACTTGCATGAGTGGAAAAGTCAACTCTGATGACACGTGGACAAATGGAAACGACAAGTCTCGGAAGCCGTATGGACAAGGAGACAAAGCTATGGATGTTGGCAGGTCTGGCACCTCGGGGGTCGCACGATGCCCAATGTTCCCCTCACTTGCTCCGTCGGCCGGCGCGCCGGCCGCCGCGGGCTTTGTTTAGTCGCTAGCAACTTCGTCGTGTGGCGAGGATCATTCCTCCCTGCAACTTCACTGGGCGGCGACAGACCAGCCACCCAGCTATTGGACATACATACTTGGACAATGGTGCTACTATACTTTTGCAACCAATCGTCAATCTCCTGTTGAGCTGACTACTCAGTTCCATAAAATGTTTATTTGGTTTTCTAGAAAATTTCCTGACAAGAACCAGGCCTACATGGCATCCAGAACTTACATGTGCTAATTCAAAAGAAAACATGAATAATCTTCTGTTTAGTCTTCAGACAGGCATATATTGTACTATTTCTATACACACTCTGAAATCAAGCTGTGCTATACATTCCAGTAATTAGTACCCTCAGCAAACTGTATATGGAATGACCCCACTATTGACTTAACCCTTCTCTGATTAGGTGCTTCATCTCCAATACGCCGATTTCATAGGTGCAGCAGGTAACCAAGTGACATGCCGACAAATGCCATGTAGAGAACAAACAGCATCGGAAACCCGGCCTGAATCTGCGCAGTGCCCGCCTTTCTCAACAACACCTGCCCATGAGAAGCAAATGGTATGAAATGGGGAGGCTGGTAGATTTGTGGACAGATAAACATGTCCAGTGTCAAAAATAGTAATAAGGAAAGCAAATGCGTTCTGTAAAACATAGTAAACGCACACCGGAAAGTACAGAATATTTAGATACTCCCTCCGGTTTTATTTATATGACGCCGTTGACTTTTTTGTTGAACTTTGACCAATATTATAGATTTAAATAATTACTTTCAAATGTGAAATGAATATCATTTGATTCATCATCAAAAGCACTTTAAAGTTTAACTTATACACTTAACTATTTTCATAAATATTTTGAATAAGACAAACGGTCAAACGTAACGAAAAAATTCAAAAAACGGAGGGAGTAACAGACAACTTAGGAAAATGTATTTGAAAGTTTTTGGTCCAGAAGAATATTTCGATGGCATACAAACTACATTAAGTATGCTTATACCCCCACTGGTGCTTAAGAGACATACGCAACAAACATGCAAAGTACGGAATATTTCGATAACATAGACAAATTAGCAAGATGTCTTCGAAAGTTGCCAAACTAGAAGATGAAGGACCTAACTACAAGCACAAAACTATATATTAACGTTTTAATGTGCACTTTCAGATTTGTTTTTTTATTGGGCTCGGATGCTAAGGAGACGCCATTCAACACAAAACAAGACTTCAACTAGTCAAGGGTAACCACATTTATTTGGTCCTGTGAATTCTTACCACAATGCCAACTCATTGGATGTAAGCTACAGAACGGTTGTGGTTATTGTTAAGACTTTTAGGGCTTACGGGTTGCTTTCCTCTGGATGGGAACAAGTCAACAGGCCAACACAATGGCAGCAACTGTTTGGCTATGGTAAGCTGGAAGAACAAGGGCAAACTTGGTACTAATTGCGAGGACGTATTTGACAAAATTTGGCTCCAGCTGACCAACCATCGCTTGACTTAATTGACAGATGCCAAAGCATGTCAAACCTTTGCCAAAGTCCAAAGTGCATATAGGGAGAGCTTACAGTTGTTCTTTCAAGCTTCAGTTACCATGAATATAGGCCAGAGAAGAAAAAATTCTGTGAGAATGGTGCATATGAAAGTGCAGCTAAGATTTTACCATCTCTTTCCGTAACTTGTCACGCTCTTGGATGGTAGTTCTGGTCTCTTCCCTCAATTTCACAATCAAAGTTTCGGCCTACAGAAAAGGACAATCCAACAACATATAAACTCAGAAAGTGTTCTGGGAAAGGATCCAATAATCCCTCAACTCAACTCATTGTTAGCAATTAATACTTCTTACCTCTTCTAGTTTTGCTTCAAGATTATTGAGCTTTGATTGTAAATCCTGAGTGACCTGCTAAAGAGTAATAAACAGAGTTAAACAGCAGAAAGCAAAGTAAATACGTCAAATTTCTCATATTGATAACCAAACGACTGTGTGTAATACTCATCACCAATATCAAATATCATAATGCACCTTGCATTTGTAAAACAGCATATTTGCTTCGATAATAAGCTAAAGAAGTTGGCAGAATAAATACAATAGTTGAAGAGAACCTTACATGAGATAGATGAACATTTTCAGAATTCTCAGGTCCATTATCACTTAAGATTGCAAATCCCCTTGGAGCAGGAGTATCTTCCAGAGGTGGAGATTCTTTTAAGGTTGCACTTGTTTCTGTTGAACAAAAATGTGATTCTACAGAGACAGCAGGGGATTCTTTCAAACTTGGAGCAGAATCTGTTGAAGTAAATGGAGCTTCGTTTGATGGAACTAGAAAATCTCGCAGAATAGGACTTTCTTTTACAGGGGCGGGAATTTCACTCAAAATAGCTGGAGATTCTCTTAAAGGGGAGCTTTCTTTCAGGGGATGACAAACTTCATTCACCACATTAGGTACTTCATTCATATTAACCAGCATCTCTTCTGCCTTATGAACTTGAACAGTGGCCGGGACATGGGGAGCTCCTGTGATGAGTTGCTCAACTTGAGGCTGAGTTGCGCTGATAAGGACAACTCTCAGCTTATTCTCCTCAATATATCGGCCAGTTTCTTTGGAGAACTACAAAGATTCAGCCAAATTAGAAGAGCAGAGTGAAAGATGCAGAGAAACATCACAAAACCCAAAGCATAAATTGATGTATACTTACAAAAGCAGGAACAATGTCTTCACCAGATGTACCAAAAGGAACAACTGTGGTCTGCACAAGGAACTTGTCTTTTATTTCCAGATTTGGTGGAGCAGTCTTTTGTTCTTGCATGGTAACTAGATTTGACGAAACAGAGAGTCAAAAAAAAGGCAAAAAAATCAGATCCAACGACAACAACATCAACTAAGCCTTTTTATCCCAAGCAAGTTGGGGTAGGCTAGAGATGAAACCTGTAGGAACCCACAAGAGAGGCAAACAAAAAAGAAGAGAGGGCAAGAAAATAAAGTAAAAAAGAGAAAGAAAAGAGGAAGAAGGGAGTGAACAAGTAGAAATCTGACAAAAATCAGATCCAAGAAAAGGAAATAAACTGACAAAAAGGGAATATGCATAAAGAACTTTTCTCTTTATGAAAGGCAAAACACATCATGTTCTTTGAATTAACACAACAAGTGCTCAAGAAGGAATCAATGTACCATGAATACTCATAAGAGTTGGACAATTGATAATGGGATATTGTCTTGGCAAGCTATAAGCACTAACTTTGCATAGCATATGACCTGATTTCTCGTATAATAAAAATTTAAAAGTTATGCCAACTTGGAAAAGCGACAGCAGCTAGCTTGCCCAACAGTCTACTGCAATCAATTCTGAATGTTCCAAAATGTGATTATCACCATCAGCCAGTAGAAAACAACAATTACCTGTGAAACAACATGAAGACCTCGGAAGAATAACTCCTACATTTGGCCGAACACAATATCGTTTCGGAGAAGTTGTCTTGACCTGGACAATTTCAGTAACAAGATTAGAGTATGCATTTTGATCTCAAAAAAATATACATGTATGTTCT
Organism: Eragrostis nindensis; assembly: GCA_012490785.1. Taxonomy (NCBI): domain Eukaryota; kingdom Viridiplantae; phylum Streptophyta; class Magnoliopsida; order Poales; family Poaceae; genus Eragrostis; species Eragrostis nindensis. The sequence goes on from JAAXCT010002324.1 coordinate 80,653, forward strand.
TATTTTCACAAATCAAGCATCATATGCATTTTGATCTCAAAAAAATATACATGTATGTTCTTATTTTCACAAATCAAGCATCATAAACAAAACACGATACTTAAAAATGCATGAAATTGTTAGGTTTCTAATTTTTTAAGGGAAAAAATGACTAGGTTTGCTCATGTCTCATAAATGTAGGTATCAAGGATTACCACATATCAGTACGAGAAAATTGCTCCTGCATGCATGCTTGTGCTTACAGCAGAAAGAAATGAAAATTGTAGACCAACCTTAAATGCAACATACTGATCTGATCTGTTTGCTAGATGGATAGAACACGAACTTTGCTTCTTCACCTCACTGATAACAAGATTTAGACATATAAGGTA
>JAAXCT010002325.1:0-81017 GCA_012490785.1 Eragrostis nindensis
TTTCCTGTATTATGTACAAAATTCCTCTTTCACTGAATGTCCATGTGTTTATCGATCGCCTGGCGAGCATACAAGTTTTATTTATCGTCTGCTGATGGTGAACGACATAGAATAGAATTGTCAAATCCGCCAATCAGGGCGAAGAACTTGCAGGTTGATGTAGGCTCTGGCATTTGCTCTAAAAAAATCTAGACTCTGGCGGCTTGTGAGGCCAGCTAAGTGACCGAAACGGCCAAGATGTCTGAAATACCTGGCGAGGATGGCAAAGATTGATCCAGACTGCTTCTTACCTTTTAGGTACTGTACGTCCTGGAGGTTGTAGTTCATATAGCAAAACGATATGTGGAGCATCCTGGTCAGAGTACGTGTGCAGGTACGTTGCACTGTCAGTGACGCCTTTCATATGAAGGTTCGGATTTGCAGTGTATCCTTAATTTCCTGCGCCAACAGCCACATATTATAAAGAAGAACCGAGCTTTGGGAGGAGACATGTTGTTCCAAACGTACTTGACAAAGTCGATCGGGCTGTTCTCCTGCACCGGCGCCTCGGCAATTTTGTTCAGAGGTTCTGTTCTGAATTTGGAGCCTTCCGGAGCAAAGGGAAGGTGCAGGCAGAGTCGCGAAGGAGCCGCCGCCTCACCGCAGCTCGCCTCTTCGATCGCTAGTGCCGCGTCCAAACCATGCCGGCTGCTGTGCCGCTCTCGTCCAGCCACCGTGCGGCGGGTAGCGCCGCAGCCGCGCTAGCCGTCCGTGATCGAGCTTGGCCGTCCCTGGCGCGTGTGGGGCGGGGGCGAGGTTTTCACATCACCGTTTTCAATCACGAGCCGCTGTCACTGTCACACGCGCGAATGCGCGATGCCGGCGCCCCACCCACCGGGTATAGGCGCGGCGGCGCTGCATGCGTCTTTATTCATGTCTTCGCCGTCGTGCATGGCCGGCCGGGTAGCGCCATGCGGGAGCCGTTGCCCGGAGCCGCGCCGTGAAGGCGCTGCGTGCGTCGATGCACTACTCAGTGCAACCACGTACGTGATCGAGTCGACGCCACGCGCGATGGCCTGCCTGTTAGGAATAAACCACGCCGAGTGCTGGTCACATGGCGTGCTCACCTTGGGTGGGGCGCCTCGTGCAGGGTCCTTGTGTCGAGTTGGATGGCGATGGCGCGTGTGTGCTCGCGACGGCGTCCGTTGTTCAGGTCAAGTCCAGCACATCGTGCAGGTTCGTTAGGATCGATCGATATGGCAGGATGGCCGAGTCGTCGGACATTGGAGTCCGCAGCGCAGCGGATATAAAGGAAACGCGACACGCGGCTCGCGATCAAGGATGGAGACCGGCTTACACGGAGAGTTTTGTGGCTCACGAGCGGGAGACGGCCGAGTCGCCACGTACGCAGGAGGAGGGATCGCTGGCCGATCGAGTGGTTGCATTGCGTGGGCGATGCGTCGACGCCGGATTGGTCGTCCTTAGCTTAAAAGGCCATGCGATATCTGTGTTTAATTATGTGAGTCGAGTGAACCAGTAAGACACAGGCCGTTTGGCGGCCGCGGAGTTCGGTGCCGGAAACTCTGTCTCTTGACCGGTGTGTGCGCCATTGCTGTGTGCTCGAGCTCCAATTCTTCTCCACATGGGGACGTCGACTGATGGGGAGAAGACCACAGTGACGACGTTCCAGGCGCTGCGACTAGAATTCCAGTGCGAACGGCAACGCCATGCATCCACGGCGAAGAACATGAAGAAATTCAAGCCTAATGCATGATGCCATCGGCAGAGTACGTAGCTAGGTAAGATGAACCAGGCCTGCTTGCTTGATTCTTCTTTCGATTTCGGGGCCCTGCGGCCTTAAATCTCTCTTCTCTTCATCGTATACGTCCCTCAATTAGGAAATCGTCCTTCGTTGAAGAAGATACAGCAGATGTGTGGGGATACCGCAACAGTACTCATCCTATTACAGACAACAGGACGCTATCCATGATGGTCTTAACTGGCAGATCACTATATCACTGTATCCAGATATGTTTAGGAAATGCAGTAGAAAATAGTCATCTTAGAGGAAATTTTTATAGATTACCAGCAGGGGTACGAAAGAGGATGGACTTTTACATGGCTAGACTACTATGGCAATCTGACCAAGGGATAAAAAAAATATCACCTAGTCAGCTCGCCAGAAGTTTGCCAACCTATGGACCAGGGAGGCCTGGGGGTAGTGGATCTAGATTGCATGAATATTAGTTTGCTAGGTAAATGGTTATGTAAATTGGATAATCAAGATGGTATTTGGCAATAGTTAATAAGGAAGAAATATCTTAGCAAAAATACACTCTTACCGGGATTCCCATTTTTGGCAATGCTTGATGGAGGTGAAAAATAGTTTTCTGCCCTTTTGTAAAAAGGATAGTAAATAATGGGGAGAACACAAGCTTTTCGAAAGATCACTGGACAGGGGATGGGCCTTTGTCAGAAACTTATCCAAGACTGTTTAACCTCACATTTCAGAAGAACATTAGTGTGGCAGAAGTGCTTAATGATGGATGAGGGAAACTAAGTTTCAGAAGAACTTTATGGGGAGAGACCATGGTACAATTGGAGTTAATGGAAAATAGCTGCTGTGAAACATTCGTTAAATGAGAATATAGATAGAAGCATATGGAAACTAAACACTAGTGGTACATTTACTGTGAGATATTTTTATCTAGCACAGAAAACACGAAAGCTGCAATTCCCACAGAAATTCATATGAAAGGTGAAACTTCTTCTGAAAATAAAAATACATCTGTGGCTCATGGTCAAAAACGGAATTCTGACTAAAGAAAATTTAGACAAGAGAGGCTGGAGTGGGGACTACACCTGTGTGTTCTGTGGTGTGAAAGAAACACTAGACCATCTTATGTTTACATGTCCTTTAGCAAAATATGTCCGGGGGGTTCTTCTCTGGACTTTTGATATGAAAAAATCACCCAATAACAGTCATGATTTGCTAGATGGATGGTTGAACAGTGCGAAGAGACAAAACAGAAATATGATAGTAGTTGGTATTGCGGCTGTGTGCTGGTCCATATGGAAAACCAGGAATGCTGCAGTGTTTCAGAACAAATCGATTACAGACCCTAATGCAGTAATATTCATGATATGTTCGTTTCTTGATTATTGGTCGCTTTTGCAGGGAGAGGAAGAAGCAAATAAGCTGAAAGAAGGCGTGACGAGATTGCGGGAGGTTTTTTTTAGATAATGGAACAACGTTCCCGCTTCTACACCCCCGAGAAGGTGTACACGGCGCTGATGAAACAATACAAGAGTGAGAGCCCTTAGGCTTACAGATCGCTCATTAGAGCAGCAAATGGGAAAGCACGAAGTTCAAATGGGAATAAAACAGCATCTAGGCTGAAATCCTATTAGAGAATTTCCAACCAAATCTTGCGAACACCTCCATGATGACAGTTTCCAAAAGACGGGAAGCGTTCTTCAGGTTCTCTTGCGCCTCTTTGTCCTTATGTAGCAACGACCAAGTGCGCGTCCAATATGTAGCCCTGAAAATTACCTGCATGAAGGTGTTATTGTTAGTACGATTGAATACCATATCGTTTCTATTCAACCATATAGCCCAACATATAGCCGTCAAACCCACACAAATTTGGTCTCTTAGTTTGGGTTGAATGCGATTAAGCCAAGCACCAAACATATTGGCAATGCTAGACGGAGGTTGAATTCCAAAGGTGACATGGATTATATTCCAAATGAAACGAGCAAAGTGGCAATCGATGAAAAGGTGCTCAATAGTCTCTAGCGAAGAGCAAGAGCAACAACTCAAGTTTCCTTTCCATTGTCGTTTTGCAAGGTTGTATTTAGTGAGGATGACCCCATTTTTAAGATACCACAAAAAAATTTTAATTTTAAGGGGTATTTTCAGTTTCCAAATGGGGCATTTACGTGGAATGATATCTTTTTTGAGAATGGCCATGTACATGGAGTGAGTCGTAAAGACACCACTTTTATGTAGGTCCCAAACAAAGACGTCTCTATGGCTAGATAGATTAGTCTTGAAGACTTTTGCCACTAAATCATACCACGCTTTTAAGTTGTCTCCCACTAAACCTCTTCGGAAGGACACATTCAATGGTACGGTGCTTAGCACCTCCGCCACCGTGGCTGCCCTTTTCCTCACTATATGATAAAGGCCGGGGTAAACCGACTTGAATGGTCGGTGTCCTATCCACGTGTCTTCCCAAAATCTAGTCTCGGTACCACTATGGATGTTGAAGTGACCATGTTCCATGAATTGGTCTTTAACTTTCATAAGTCCGGACCAAAAGTGGGAGTCCCCCGGTTGTTCTGTAACTTGTGTTAGAGTCTTGTTTGACAAATATTTCCTCCTTAGGAGTGTTTGCCAAACACCGTCCTCATTAATTAGTTTGAAAAGCCACTTGCTCAATAAACATGAATTTTGAATTTCCAAGTTTTGAATGCCCAATCCCCCACAGTCCTTTGGCCGGCACAAGATGCTCCACTTAGAGAGCCTATATTTCTTCTTGTGTTCATCACATTGCCAATAAAATCTAGAACAGTAATAATCCAGTTTTTTGAGAACCCCTTTAGGGACTTCAAAAAAGGATAGCATATACATCGCTAAACTTGTGAGGACTGAGTTTATCAACACTAATCTACCTCCAACCGATAGTAATTTTCCTTTCCAACTACTTAGTTTTTTCTGAAATTTTTCTTCAATTACTATCCAATCACTATTTGATAATTTCCTGTGATGCATAGGGATCCCAAGGTATTTAAAAGGAGTGGAACCCGTATTACAGCCAAAAAGGCGTGCATACTCGGGTTCGCATTCCTTCGCCTTTCCATAGCAATACAATTCACTTTTGTGGAAATTTATTTTTAACCCCGACAATTGCTCAAAAGTACTTAACACTAGTTTAAGATTTTTGGCATGGTTAAAATCATGTTCCATAAAGAGTATTGTATCGTCCGCATATTGAAGAATGGAGAGACCGCCATCCACTAAGTGTGGTACGACCCCTCGGAAGTCCCCGTTATTTTTTGCTCTCTCGATGAGGATAGCTAACATATCGGCCACTAAATTGAAAAGAAGTGGGGACAAAGGATCTCCTTGTCTAAGTCCCTTCTTAGTCTGAAAATAGTGACCGACTTCTTCATTTACTTTAATTCCCACACTTCCTCCTTTAACCATTTGGTCAATCCACATACACCACGTAGGGGAAAAGCCCTTCATCCGTAGTGTTTGTTGGAGGAAAGTCCAGTTAACCTTATCGTATGCTTTCTCAAAGTCTAGTTTTAGGACAACGCCATCTAGCTTTTTCCTATGCATTTCATGAATGGTTTCATGTAGAATCACCACTCCTTCCATGATATTCCTTCCGGACATGAAAGCTGTTTGTGAAGGTCTAATGATCTTCTGGGCTACTGGAGCCACCCTATTTGTCATCACCTTCGTAAAGATCTTGAAGCTTACATTAAGTAAGCAAATAGGCCTAAATTGTTGTATTTGTTTGGCCTCTTTTTGCTTCGGAATTAATGTAATAATTCCAAAGTTGAGGCTGAACAAAGGAAGGTGGCCCGCGTGGAATTCATGGAAAAGGAGCATTAGATCAGTTTTGATGAGATCCCAAAATGCTTGATAGAACTCTGCCGGGAAGCCATCCGGCCCCGGGGCTTTGTTATGTTCCATCTGAAAAATAGCTTTCTTAACTTCTTCTTCGGCAAAAGTTGAAGTAAGAATTTCATTTTCCTCGGCCGTTACTTGTGGGATGTCATCTCTCATAGATTCTAGCATGGTGAAACTATTTTTGTCGGATGCTCCAAAGAGGCCTTTATAGTAATTTGTGATGTATCGTTTAAGATTTTCATCACCTTCTATTAGGCCCTCTTCTTGCTCTAGCTGAAAAATTCTTGTCTTTCTATATTTTCCATTTGCTACAAGTTGGAAGTATTTAGTATTGCAATCACCTTGTAACAACTTAGTTGTCTTGGCTCTTTGATACCATCTTATTTCTTCCTCCCGTAGTAATTGTGTTAGACGGTTTTTGAGGCATTGCTTTAAATCAAGCTCTTGTGAACTAAGAAGCTGAGATTCAGCTTTTTTGTCTAGTTCGTCTGCCTTTTGATTATTTCCTCCTTTTCTTTTTTTGTATGCACCACTGGTATTCTTGGCCCAACCCCTTAGGAATTGTCGAAGCCTTTGAATTTTGAATTGCCATTTTTGCAATGGTGTTTTCCCTCGTGATTCTTTTTTCCAAACCTGTGCGACCATATCGGCGAAGCCATCTCTCAATAACCAACCAAGTTCAAATCTGAAAAGTGGTTGTTTTTTGGAGTGGGTACCATTCCCCGTGCTTAAGAGTAAAGGGGTGTGGTCCGAAATGTCCCTATTTAACGCTTGCACCGTGGATAACGGAAACTTAGCTTCCCATTCGGTGGTTACCAAAATACGGTCAAGCATTTCATAAGTAGGAACCGGTCTAGAATTTGCCCAAGTGAACTTTCTATTAGATAATTCCAGTTCCCTTAAATCCAAGCTGTCAATGACTGCGTTGAAAAGGAACGGCCATCTATCATTGTATTTATCATTGTTTTTCTCTTGAGGCTTTCTGATGATATTAAAATCACCGCCTACAAGCAAAGGCAAATCCTCCTTAGCACATGTTTGGACTAGCTCGGCCAAGAAGGCTTCCTTGAATTCATCTTGGGCAGCCCCATAAACCGCCACTAGAACCCATCGGAAACCGTCGGAGTTATTCCGAAGGTGGAATTTTACATAAAAATCACCTTCGTCAATGCTTCCGATATCAAAGACTTCTAAATTTATTCCTAAAAGGATCCCACCGGACCGGCCATGAGGCTCGGACCAGTGCCATATAAAGTCTTGGCCGGCACAAATGTTATTTAAGGTGCTTTGTGGGAAGTCTTTTTTTCCCGTTTCAAGTAGAGCGATGAAGTCTAGCTTCTCTTCTCTACATGTGTCCGAAAGAAATCTGAATTTAGCCAAGTCACTAAGACATCTGCTATTCCAAAAGATTCCTTTCATTTTGCACCATTTTTATGTTTTTTGACTATCCTCATTTTGGCATTATTTTTCTTTCTGGAGGAACTCTTTGATTTATTTTTTTTGAAGACAGTTTGGAAATCACAACTTAGGTGATCACTGTCATCATCCATAACCTCCTCCATTAAATCACCACATAAGTGATCGAGAGTGAGATTTTCGAAATCAAAGTCCTCATCCTCTTCATTCTCAATTCTATCAAAATCATACTCTGAATTATCTGAGACAGGTTGTATTTGTGATTGAAAACGATGATATTCAAGAGATTTTAAATGATGGACAGAATCAGAAATTTGTTTAGGAGTTGAACCTAGTACTACTCCTATGCTACTGACATTAGCTGAAATTAAACGATCAGAAAAAGAACAAAACGACAATGAATTACCTTCAGTGTCGAGGTTCTTCCATGCTGTCCTTCTCTTTGCTTTGTCCATCATGTGTACGTCCATTGCACCAGCCAGCCGCGGGCTCGAGCGCTGTGGCTTGATCAGCACCTCCTGGATGCCAGCAGCAGCCGCTAGGGTGGCCGACGCTCTGGCATCGCACCCCGGCCGCTGCCGGTTGTCGCGCTGCCAGCCCAGGCCCCGTCCCAGGCATGGGGGAGCCGAGCCAGCCGCGCGCTTCCTGCTTGCCACCCGCTCCGTAGAAATTGTGTTCCTCCCTGTGCGATGGGGTGAGGATTGCCCGACGACGGCTGCCGCGAAGCTCGGACGCACCGAGCCTCCCGCGTTAGCAGCAGTCGCGACAACCCGTATGGCCGGGCCTGTCCCCGGCAGGTTGCGCTCGACAGCCCGTGTGTCAAGCGGGACCGTGTCCAGCCCAACCTCTTCGCTCCTATGAACGTTGCGCTCTGTAGTCTGCACCTTGCTTCCTGCTGTCTGCGCGACGGGAAAAGAGACGACATCCGGCACAGCCGCCGCGCGCCCCATGTCGCTCGCCACAGCCTGTGCAACGTCTGTACTGCCACCATTCGCCATCATAACATTTTCATGCTCAAACCCATCAGTACCCCCAACTTCTTTGTCAAGCATCTCGGCCAGTGTTTCCTCCATACCGCCATCAGTATCATTGTTGCCCAAAAAATCATTCATCTCCTCGCCTGCAGCCTTGCCATGTTCTGAGCCATGGACCGAATCAGCTTCACCCAAGGTAGAGAATTCATCACTGCCATGATATGTGTCCTCGTTGCCATTCTCCGACGAGAGAAGATCATCGTAGTCATCGTCATCCTCGTCGGAGAGAACATCCTCAACCATCCCTTCCTCGGATTCATTCAAAACTTTAATCCGCACACGCCTCCAAAGTTTTGTTGACTGCCATATCAAGAATCTCCGCTGCCACACGCTGTACTTTTGCCTCCAAATCCACATCAAAACCCGATGCAGCCTGCTTCGGAGTGCTTTCATCAACCCGATTTGCCTCTTCCATGTTAGTATCATCACTCCTTGATCTCTTGGATTCTCTATTGATGTCATCCTTGTCTTTTGGATTCTCTTTTGGTTTATCAGTCGGCTTCTCTTTGTTCCCTTTATCTTCGCTGTCCATGAAGTCCATAGTCACTTCATCCCCATTCTCATCAAAGCCAACACGTTCTACTTCAAACTTGAGCTCAAAGTAGTGATCACCAATGACCACGTCTAGCTCGGTTGGGATAAGTTTGGGGTCATGGACAGCCACAAAAATTCTCCCAAAGTCATTCTTCCTTGTCATTTTCATGTCTACCGTTTGTGTGGATCCGATTAGGGACCCAACAGCCCATAGGTTGAGGTACTCGCGAAGTTTTTTGCGAAGACCACGAACCCGAACCCACACTTTTGGTAGCAAGAACCCCTCCTCCTTATCATGCCATTCCTCAAACTCCATCCTCACACCTGTGGATGCACCATTTTCACGAACATCCGTACCACCATAAGCGATTGAACGCTGCAGCTCGGACTTAGAAGGAAATGCAACAATAAAAGAACCGTCCTCCCTTAGCTCCGGTTCCCATTTCCATCTACCTGGTACCAAACGCTGAAGCTGAGTTGTAACCTGTTCAAGACTCAGTTTGCCGCCCACCACTTTGATACGAGCTATTTTAGAGTCCTTCTTCCTCGATTAGGGAGGGTGTGCAATGTGGTAGAAGCCGAGTCCAGAAACCGAGTAGCCCACCGCATGAGCAACGGGGCGTTCCTGCTTCAGCACCGGACAGCGGTGGTTTACGTGATCGTGGCCATCACAGATATCACAGTAAACATCCACCGCACAATCGGCAGTTGCGTGCCCTTTCTGCCCACATCGCGAGCATGCCTTCACCTTGGCCCCATTGCGGCCTACTTCCTTCTCCGCCTCCGCAGCCCCGTCATCTACCTCCATGGAGGCTGGCACATCCTCCTCGCCTTGTTCCTTACGCCCTCCACCTGACGAAGCCTGAGACCCGGCGCCGACCTTAACAGTCTTAGCTGTCACAGTCGGCCCCCGGTTACTTGCCGGAGGAGCATTCGGCCCCGCAGCTTGATGGGATCTCGAGGGCCACCGCGGCACAGGCGCACGCCCCCCACGGTCAGGGCGCCCAGCAAACCCTCCTCGGCGGGAGCCGAAGCCTCTCGTCCCCCGGGGACGGAAACCACGGCGTGGTGCACCCCGTGCACGCCGGCCACCGAAGTCTCCATGGCCAGGATTGAACTGGCCAGTTCCCACGAACTCACCGCCACCATACTCCTCCTCTTCCTCCTGGTACACGCCCTCCTCCGCCGCATGACCATGACCCCATCCGTATCGACGGCCTTGGTGGGCACCGATCGCGGCGCGATCCATACCGCCGGCAGCGTCGCGAGCCTCTGTCCCGCCCCACTGTTTTGCATTGCCGGACCTGCTAGCTCACTCGGAGATGGGGGAGATGAGCAGGCACCGACCACGCTTGACTCAGTGGCACTCGAAACGACAGGGAATTTAACCCTAGTCCGCAGCTTTCCGGCTCTGGAAAAGAGGCGTCCGAGGGCAGTCGAACAGTTGAAGCGGGCTGTTTTGCCATTATTCGACAGCAAAATGGATCGGAACGGCCCAGGTTCGGCCCCCGGCCCAGGAACTGACTTATCTGCCCAATCGCCTGCCCCGGGATCTCGCGCTGGTTGTCGGGTACGGTCAACTCCAAAATTTGAATTCGGGAGTGGGGACCGCCCAGGATTTGCCGCTTTGCCAGTTTGAATTCCAGGCGCGGTGGTCTTCTCCGGCGACGGTCGTCGAGCTTTGCCTCTTGCCGCCTTCTGTAGAGCATCCCCTAGCGTTAAGCTGGGTGACACACGCTTCTGCGGCAGCGGCCCTCGCCACGGCTTCGGAGCCTCCCTCTGACGTGCTTGCCCAGCATCCTCCGGCGTCTTCCTCTGTTTAGCCCTGTGACCTGCAACACCAGACAACGGACATACCTTACGATTATCATGAGGCACCCTGGTGTGGTCTGTTGCGTCCACCTGCATAACATCCACAGGATGATCCGTCGCTCTGCTTGTGACAGGCTTTCGGCCGCCGTCGTCGACGACAACGGCATGGCCTCCATCTTCTGACTCCTCGTCCGAGCTTAGCTCGTCCGTCAAGGCCCAGAATCTGGACCCGTATAGCCTGCTGCGGAATCCCGCTACCGGGTCGGCACTCGCCTTCCTCCCTGATGAACTGGGGGAGCATTCCCCATCTTCCAACGGCGTCTGGTCGCCGGCGTTTGCCGGTAGCGGCGCCAGCGTAAGCCGGCGCGCCGGCGGCCGGCGTTCGTCGGACATCGTCGCCCTCCGCTGCTGTTTAGTAAGGAGATGTGGGTGAGATTGCGGGAGGTGGCAATGGACTTCAACAAGATGGCGAAAAGCTGGGTGCCTTTGAGGAGAAGAATTGATAGCTGACTGTTTGATGTTATGAGCAACCAGACGAAAGCCTGTGCCATTGCTGCAAGAAGTAAACTTAGTAATAATGGAAGTCTTTTTTGATGTGCGCTGGAAGAACTTTGGACGACAGTAGTTGTCTGTAGCTAGTTGGTTTCTTTCTTAGTTCTGTAGTGCTGTGGGCGGCTGATAGCAGTTCGACTCGTTGGTCCTGTTGTTGTGAGCCGAGGTAGGGTGGGAGGGGCTCATACCTCTGACTCCCTTTCGTTGTTTCCTTTCATGCATACATGTCAGTTTAAAGCAGTATTGGTTTAAAGTAATGCCATGGGCATTATGCAAATAATGAAAAAGGGCAAAGGGAAGGACCTTTAATGTTCGTGTCAAAGATGGCGGGGAATTTTAACGGCCTCAGGTTCCTAGCCTTCAAACCCTCATACACAGCCTTGGCTTTGATATAGTTGCATCTTTTATTAGCTTCTTTGTCTCCTTGGAGATCTTGTTGGCCTTCTTGTGCTCCTAGCGCACCATCCTTCGGATTACAGACCTCCTCAGCTGTTGGCTATGATGTTGAAGGACTTCACATTCTCTTTGAGCTCATCATCTAGCTCTTTGTTTCCACTGAAGGTTTAACCTCATAGGTATGAGCCTCCTGCAAAAGGAGAGGCAACACGAATAAGAATAGATAGCACAACTAAATCGATTAGTATGCAACAATGAGTTTACAGTCATTAATATTACAAACTGCCAGTTTTTGCTGTAGTAAAATATTATGAAGTATGTGATTGAAACGAACCACATAACAAAAAGTTGGATAACTATCAAGCCTTGTTAAATATAACTTCAAACGTGAGCAGACTCAAAACAAGCATGAGAAATCATGCAGGGCTACTGTTAGGAAGATTGGCAGGTCAGACAGAGTTTTTGCATCAAAAGTTAATTAAGGTTATAAGATAGCTTTGCACATCTAGTTGATTCATTACTCCTGCCAATTAACCATGCTGCCAAAGCACGAAACTAACTACATAGCTACAGAAAAAGAGTAGGAAAAACAAACTGGCACCATTGAGGCATTTCATTTCAAAAGCACAACAGCTGGGCATAAACAATGTTCATGTAATTATGTTACTTCACATGCTAACTTTTCAACTAGTTATGGACAATATCAACTCCAAAAGGTTCATAAATAAATAACTGAATGGATTATAGGCCAGTCTTAATGGAGATTTCATCAACATTAAATGAGGCAACACGTCAGCAAAAAGATGACATGGCAAAGCAATTAAGATGAAATAGTACAAATAGATATTTCATGGGGATGAAACCCATTTGGCACTGTTTCACATGCATGAAACTTTATTGAAACCTCCATCGAGAGTTCGGATGTTTCATCCCAATATGTTTTGACCAATCTTAACACAATAATTTAATGTGATTGCTTGTCTATGAAACCATAAGATAATACTATGCATTGAGAGGGGTGATTTCATCCATCAAACCAAACCTTTAGAGTTGATGTGTCACTGTTGGAAATGTGGGATGAAACTATGCACCGAGATTGGCCTAAGATCAGAGAAAATGTATGCCTCAATGGAACATGTTCATAAGTTTTCTCCTGACAGTCCACCAAAAAGAAACATAACTATTCATCGTTACAGAAGCAGAAATATTCATTATTATTATTGAAATTACTAATGATATGTAAATCCAAAGGATCTTCATTCTGCAATGATCTCGAATCACTAATACAGGTTATGCTGATCCCAATAGCAGGGGTACAGAGAAGACTGGTATGCCCTTGGGTCTGTTCCCTCTTGAGGGAGAGGCTCCTCTTTGATCTTGTCGAGGTCGCTAGCTCTGCACCCCTTCTTGGAAGTCGGCATCATGCGAAACATTTCTTGGCCCCTTTTCACAATCGCATTGTTGTCATTGACTAGGGCTTCATGACTCTTATTTATATTATGTTTCCGATCCTTGGCTGATAGGAATACATGGTCAACTGTTGCATAGCAATGTTGAAACTTCAGTGTTATCATTGTGCATTGTTTCGAGTCCTTTAGCCTTCTTTTTTGATGGAAAAGTCCTTTGGCCTTCCTTAGTACAAACTTGGACTCCGCTAAAAATTTATAACTTACTGCACTAGCCAGCAAGGACGAAGATATTAAGTTTTTATTTACAATGCAACACCTGTGAGTGGATGTCAACTACGTGAGGCAATGAAACAATAACTATTATTTTTTAGGAACCCACCATAGAAATCAAATTAAACTCTTACTAAATCCAAAAAAATTCTCAAATTTATGTGGAAATGAATTTAGTTCATACATATATCAATTTTAATTATATGATGCCAATTTAGCCAATACTAACATAAGTTAAGGAATTAGAATGCCAAGTGAGACAAAAGAAAGAATACAATCTAAATGAAAATCTGCCATAACCTATTTTGCAATATATTATATGGGATTTTGGAAAGCCATGCTCATGTGGCTTAATTTGCATGCTTCTTTCACTGGAAAAAGTAGACCCCGGATGTGGTGTCTAATAATTAGTGATCATAAAAAAATCTGTAATCTCATTTTTTTTAAGCTTGTCTATTTTCTTGAATTGGAAAACACTTGTTTTGAACGCAATATGAGATGAATTTTAGGAATTATGGGTTTGATAGTTAGTGGCCAGTGGGAATTTTCGAAGCCATACCATATGCCCATGGGGCGTCATGATTATTGTTTGCTTTACATAGGTGGTAGATGCCCTTATTTAGATCTAGTGCGGCATGATTATATATATTGCCCACGCGGCATATCCTGTCTACTTTTTGATATTTAGCTCATTGATGAAGTGCCTAAAGAAATATCAACACTTTATTACTCTAAATTATTCTCACAGCACACTTAAGATATTATTATTCTACATTCCTTCTAACAGTAACACAGAAAATACTCATATGGGACTACTCGTCTCTCACCGTCTGTTTGTAACTGCGAGCGAAAAATTGTGTTTGACAGTTCCATAATGGTATCGATGTGACAAAAGTATATGGCTAGCAACGTGATACAACAACAACAAGAAAAATTAAGTCTTTTTATCCTAAAGCAAGTTAGAAATAGGCTAGAGATGAACATGTAGGAACCCACAAGAGAAGCAAACAAAAGAAGAAATGAACCAGAAAAACAGAGTAGAAAGAGAAAGAAAAGGGGTGAAAAAGTAGAAGACCATAAGGTTAGGTAGAGAAAAAGAGGAAAATCAAGGTTTCCGCATGTGGATTGCTTTCTCCCCTATATGTCCATGGCTAACTTCTTAGCAATATTCCAATCCTTCAAGTCCCTCTTCACAGACTCCGTCCATGTCAAAGTTGGTCGACCTGTGCCTCTGTTTACATTTCTGGACGTTGTATATCGTGCTAGTTAATGACGCCTCCTCTGGTCTCTGTTGAACATGTTCAAACCATCTCAAGCGACATTGTACGATTTGTTTCGGACTCGATCTCTTCTTGTGTGGTCACATACCATCACAACATGAACATACGCATTTCTGCTACACTTGCTGGATAATTTACCTAATTAAGTCATCATCACCTAAGGGCATCCACAGTGCTATAGACAGCTGCCATATGCAAATGTCTTGATTATCGCACGCAGACAATAGCTCGGGTTGTCTATTAAATTGTGTGTATACTATTTAATTAATTCATGCACAAGATGATCAAGCATATATTTGATCTTTGTAGGCTATTTTGTTGCTTGCATGTGAGAATGCGTCGTGGATTAAAGTAAAAAAAAAAGCACAAACATAATATATACTATGTATGTTGTCATGTCTTATGTAATACACAGTTAATACTATGTTGATTTGGACGAGTAAATCACTCCTCTGTACGTTCTAGATCGTTCCTGTCGCTTCGTCATTCTTCCATTCACTTCACATGACGACCAGCGGCGACTGATGCAAAAGTTGCCACGCTTAATCTTGCACTTCACAATCATTGCACGGCAAGGAACTCGAGCCCGAGCTCGTTCTTGCGCCACACCGATGGCATCTTGTGAGGAGTCGAGCAGGCTAGCGAGGATCTCAAGCTCGTAGGGGACCTCGAGCTTGAGCCTTAGCTAGGCATCGAGGGGCCGGAGCTCGATCTTGCGCACTGCGCGCAGCCGGCAGCCAGCGACAAGCTCGAGCTCGAGCTCGCCCTGCACGCCGGGCCGTCGGAGAGGAGCTCGAGCTTAAGTCAGTGCTTGGCGGCGGGCGTCAGGCTGCGGGTGGCGATCGAGGAGCTCCAGGTGGAGTCGGTTCTTGGCAGATGGAGTTGAACGGAGAAGCTCGCGCAGTCGGCAAGAGTCATGGCGTTGCGCCTGCGTAGTCGCGAATTGTTTCTCACTAGATCCGGAGGAGACAACTGCGGCTTGTACAACCCGTCGACGCGCCGTCGGTTGATCTGGGAGCACGAACCACTCCAGTCGTCTCACAAGAGAACGGCTTAATTTTCTCTCTTCTTTGGTTCTCTCCCTTCCAGCTCACCTCAAGAGGCTTGCGTGGCGTTATCCATACGGCGCAATAACGTGCATTGTGAGTGCCCTAAGGTTTCATCGCATTCATCCTACACCTACCGAAGACATTATGGATGGGGAAACCATCCGGCACCATTTCACGCATCATAAGTGTTGAAGCCTGTTTGGCATAACATCTGCTTATTCCGAGAATCTGGTAAGAGATCTAAAGATATGTTTGGCACACTTTGTGATTATTTTGTGGAAGCTGTTGTCTTACAAAAATAAGTTGTACAAGCGGTTGTCTTACGATACCTCCAGTAGAAAACGATTCGACAATGGTACCCCTTCAATATAATGTACCTTTTTAACTTATAAACACCTAATGGAAGAAGAGGTCGTCATGAAAATCATTTTTATCGGAGCGGTAACTGGAAAAGGGTTGCTAGCATTTTGCACCCATTTGATCATGAAAAGTTTAATTTCCTCCATCTGCTTGGCTGTTCCATGCAAGGCGACTAATGGTGATCAAGTTGCCAAAGTCCTGACGTCTCGTTGCCAATGCAAGGAAGCTCACCGGATCCACGCTTAAGTAAAAGTGAGGTTAATATCGAGCAGGCTACACAATAGGTCACGCAGTATCTGGCTCGAGCACGGATGCATGTGCACAAGAGACACGTGCATAGTACAACATATTGGCTCAGCACACGATATAACATATTTCAGATGTCATTCACCAAGTTTTTAAACGAGGTTTGCATGTTCAGCCACTCTTTGGCGACAATGGAATAATGGAAACTAGGTGAATTCCCCGCCCGTTGCCGCGGGAATTCAGATTATATAATGCTATAGTATTTTCGTTAGAGATAAAAAAAATATGTACAGCATACACCGATGCAACCTGATATAGGATTTGGTTCACGTCCGTAAGAGTATGGATCTTATTTGAACCGAGTTTCCTTTATGTGAGGAGATCTAAGAACAAAACTATGCAGGAATATATTTACATTTAAAATATAAGGCGAGCACAGAGCTGACATGAACAAATTTGTTTTCTCCTGTATATATATAATAAGAAAAGCAAAGGAGTAAAGTAAATCATTCATAGAAATATTAGAACTTTTGCAACTCAAATAAACATGAAAGAACCAACAAAAGGCACTATATATCAATCAAGTAACCTGCCACTCAAGGGAACATGACCAGGATACATTCAGTTTTGGGTTCGGATAGCGACAGATGCTACTGTTTTAGTGCAGTAAGCTCCATCCTTTTTGGATTGTAATCACCAATGAAACAAAGAAATATTTCTTGAACATAATTTTCATGTCACAAATTGTTGAATCCAATTTATACAAGTTGTTTAAATTCCAATTCAAACAAATTGGCCCCTTTTTGGCATTTCATTTCGTCAATAAACAACCAACCTGCATTGAAAGCAGAGAGCAGATCTGAAGAAAATTCCAAACATGCCCGATTGGAGTAACTTGAATTGGAAGTCAGTAACTTTGAAAGTGGAGAACAGATAAGCAGAAACAAATTATAGGTTATCTTATTTGGACTAACAGGGACACCATGTCATAATTGGAAGGAAATAAATGGTAGCAGAAAGAAAAACATCTCTCAACCGGTCTGCCTCGGTTAGAATCCGTATCCATTCTACACCTGCGGAGCTGCAGCATGATCGGCTTAGAAACCAATGTATGATTACATGGAGGAAAATTACTGAACCATTGATTTATCACCTGCAAAGGAAATAAGAGTTTAGACCTGATTAGTGATAAAGAAATCAAAGTGAACATGGATAGCAAAACTACTCTAACAGCGAAAGATGCAGCCTGAAGATGAACCACGAGCTACAGGTGCAAGTAGCCACAGCCATCTCGAAAATAATATTATTGCTGACGATCTCTCTAGGAAAACTGGACGTTGTGGCCCCTAGCTCCATCCTCAAGAACATCAAACGGGGAAACAAAAGGCTAGGCTCTTTGCTTGTGGGGGCGAGAGGCATATATGTGCTGTGTCGGACATGAATTGGAAGAGGAAAAACACCAATAAAGAGGGGACTCTTGATTCCTGAGTAGTGGCGGCAGTTTTTGCAACATTAAGGAAGAAGATGAATAACACGGCGGCAGTTTTGCAAAATGAAGGGAGAAGATGGAGGCTATAATTGAGTACACACCAATTAGATGATGTGGCACCGGCTGATTCAATGCCACAACAATTGTAATGGTGGTCCATTATAACAGGGTAACGGATAGAAACAAAGAAGCAATAGGAGAGGCAATTGTTTGATTAGCTTTTCACAATTAACTAACGCAAGTAAAGAGCCGCAAGGTGCATGTCTGTTAGGCCGCCTACTGTTTCGCGGACTCGGATACCGATACCAATGGGGCAATGGATGGTGTGGATGAAATTAACAAAGTGATCAGACGGACCTGATTATTGAGGTGATGTGGCTCAACGTGGTTGCAAAGAAATAGAAATTAAGACCTTTAGTTGGTTGCACTTATAAAGAATATATAGATTTTAACTGGCATATATATCAATCAATGTTGAGCCACTCTTAGACTAGATTTTTTTTATCCTAAACAATGTGTATTTAAGAATGTAGGGAACACATTATTGAAAAAAAAAATCGAAAGAGAAATTTACAGGATCATGATTCCGGAAGATCGCCATCCTTCGAAATATGTCCCCTGATCGAGGGGTCGATCGTCGGACCGCGGAGGAAGTCCTCGGGGACCATGACGCGTCCGTTCTTCCTGTACTTGTCGCGGACCCAGGCCTGGAACTCGAAGAAGTTGTCCATGAGCGGCTGCGTCTCCTGCATCGACGCGTTCATCTCCGCGATGAGCTTCCGGTTCTCCTCGTTCTCCTCCGGAGACAGGAACGAAAACTTGAGGGGGGCAGTGTCCCTCTCCTGCGACAGGATCCAGGCGAGGAGATTCCTCGGCATCTCGACGAACTTGACCTCCTCCGCCGCAGTAGCTTCGTCGTCGTCGTCGCCGGCAGCGTCCAGCTCCGCCTCGGCTTTCCTCTTGGCGCCCGGCGCCGACTCCACCTCCTCCTTCGGCGGCTTCTCCTGATCCACCGCCGTAATCGTGCCGGCCATGTCGATCTGATCAGCCGCGCCGCTATGGAGATTTCGTTTCGATTACGGGCGAGATATATATGGGGGCGTCTATTGTGGATGCTGAAGGAAGGAAGGAAAGCGTACGTGTCGGTTGGTATGGATTGAAGTACGTGGAGTCTCAAAACGGATCCAACTCCAAATGTAGTCGCCTCCTGTACGGAACGGCTGCGCGCGGCGTGCGTGTCTCACGTTCGGGCGCGCCGTTGCTGCCCACCAGATGCCCTAGCCACAGCGCCGCGACGTCGGTCAATAGCTCGATCGGCCCCAAGTTCGTGCTCTTCACGGACGTCGTCTACGAGGGTGGCACCTCCGTGGCTCGGTGTAGCGGCGCCCGGTGATCAGATGAACGCCAGGATGAGGCGATGAGCTGGCGACCATTGTGATGCACCGGCCACGGACGGTGCAGGCATCCATGCCTCACTTCACGCCTGCCGTCTCCATCGTGTTGGCGAGCAGGCACTCTGCGCCTTCGGGTCGTGAGGAGGCCGCCCTCTCGCTGCCTTCCTCCATGCCGGCGCCGTCGTCGTGGCGAAGTTTCGCAACGGGCATGTACGCCAGCGCGAGGAGCCGGACATCGGACACGGCGAGCACGCGCTCACTCCGTCCGCACGGTGCCGTGCCCCCATCCCATTGCGTGCGTACGTTGATCCACAAGGATGGCCGCAAGACGACGTGAAGTACACGGACCAATCAATGATGTAACAACTACTACTAAAAGGTTTAACCGGGCCGGCCGGGTCACTACGGAGACGACACCATCTCTGCACATCGACCAGTGCAGCCGTCGTCCTGGGAAAACCTAGCGCACATCAGAGCGAACCTCACGGGGGGCAGCTGGCTCCATCTAATCTCTGCACCTGTCGGCCTTCAACTCCTTCAATTACTTTCAACGATCGATCAGGGCACATTTTAGCTCTGGTCATCATCATCTGATAAAATGCCTGAAATCAACTTTAACAGCTCTACAAAAAAGCTCTGCACGATCTTAGAAGGAGAGGTCGACATGCAAGCAAAGTGGAGCAGAAATTAAGACATGGGTAAACATGATTACAGGGTGATTGCCTGTGTGTGTACCTCCGTAATTAAGCTGCTATTTTGCTCTCAGGATTTAGGCTAGGCGTATTACTACTTTTGAAAGGCACGAATTGCAGCCAGCCTATCTGGGTACCATAGTTCTTTTGCCTTCATATCACAAGAAGTTGATGTGTTGACACCAGAATTTTGACACGTGTTTATAGTTAAATTTGGCATAGGTTATGCTATGAAAATTATGGCGAAGCTGGATTGCAAAGAAGAATTTGTCGTATGGCATGGCAAAGGACGGAGGGAAATGTTGCTGGAGCATAGCTACCCATATTTATTTATGAGGAGACAGCTGCCTGATGTTTCCGTATGAGCCAAGGAGTACGTGCTTTGTTGCCGGAATACGTACGAGCTTGGAAGGAAAGCTATACGTGAAGAAGTTTGAGAAGGTTTGGCCTGGAAGATTAAGGAAAGGAATCATGGAAGGAAATTAGCACCATGGCCGGATTATTATATTATTTCCATAAGCTATTAAGACTAGAACATGTGCACTGCAGGACTCAGAAGTTTTATCTGGTGATTAGTATCCTGGCCGGAATATTTTATTCAGGACTCCGGTGCATACAAGGCAAGAGATGGCGTGGGCGTACGTGCATGGAAGCTACTCACGTATACGTCTACTCGAATAAAGAAATATTTGTTCTGTTTATTAGGAAGGAACAAACCGACTTGTTTAGATTATAGCATATCTCTGTACGTAGTCGGTTTTGATGCTTGAGGCCGAAGTCAGGCGGCCCTATAAATATAAAGGGTCACGGCACTTGTAAACAACCAATCAATACAATCAACTCTTCGGCGCATCGCCACAATTTCTCGACGAGATCTCCGTCGACATCGGCGTCCATCGGGGCTCCGGTTTCGGCTTGGATTTCGTCAGGTAAGCGCATCGATCTTTGTTATGTCGACTTGTCCATGATTAAGATTGATGTGGCTGCTAGTTATCCGGTAATTTAGATCAATCTAGGGTTTCCATTATGCTTCGACTACGTGAAATTGTTTAAGACCTGGTCCAATTCTTTGTTACAGGTAGTTGACTTGTCCTAGCCGCGACCTTGTTTGCCGATTGCTGATGTCGATTCCTGTTTGATCTAGTTATTCGAGTCATGGTTAAGGTGCTTAGTCGATTAGATCTGATCTTGGTGATTGGGTAGGCAGTTTGACTTGTCCTGTCTGCTTCGCTTAGTTGACGTGTCCTCGGCGAAACAGTTGCTAAGAGTTAGATTTAATTTACTGAGTACCTGAGACTGGTAGTTGCCGATTATATTTGTACCTGTCGATCGTGTAGAACAGTTTACGTGTCCTGTTTTACTTCACTTAGTTGACGTGTCCTCGGTGAAGCGATCGTTAGATTATGAGTATAATTAGTGGTTATTGGTTTAATCGTTCTTTCGGGGTGTTTAGCCGATTGTTTACCACGTTCAGATCTATGCTTGCATGCTTTTATTTATTATTGTTCTTGTTCAAGTATATTCCTGAACCCTTTTTGTCGATGTTGGTTTGCTTTACCATGATGATTGCCGATAGAACTTGCCGATGGTATGCTTTGCCGATTGCCGATTCTGATGCATGCCTTGCTTTATTTATCGCGCGAGTACTTATTGTTGCGACATGTCGATTCGTTTGTAGCGGACAGCCGAGTGCTTATTTTTATTATATTTTATTCACTAACATCGGCTGCGGTTACGCATCGGCCTGTCCGGGGCGATAGTCCGGGAATTTTACACGTTTTTCTTGTCTTTGTCGATTTGCAGGGAAAATCGACTGGCACGCTCCTGAATTCACCGCGTTCCAAGTTTTGGTCCTGAACACAGTTAAGCAAATCTCTCAGGCCACGTGTGCGAGCGGTAGAACACACATTTTACCGTCAACACACTTTTTGGCACGCCCGGTGGGACAGATCAAGTTCTTAGAAGCAGATGGCGTTCGTTCAAGCTGTTACTGATGATGGTACTTTACTCGTTGATACAAAGGGCCAGAAGATCATGATTCCTGCACCAGTTGTTTGAGATGACAAAGACTCTTCTGAGATAACTGGCAACAATGAGTTGAACGCTTGGGAGAAGATGTCTTTGGATCAGAAGAAGCATTATCAGAGTTATCTGTACGGGTGTCAGATTAAATACTTCGACACGATCAAGATGACTCGTGGCAAGATTACATCAGTGTCAGCTCCACCAACAGTGCTAAGCGCAGAAGAAGTGGCTGCATTGAAAGTTGAGAAGTTGCCAGATCGAGCTTTGGTGGAAGAAGTTGTGAGTGCTGCAGTTCATAATGCATTCATCAACCATTCAGGGGTACTTGTTAACACTTTGTACAACATGCTCAAGGCACTTGCTGATGGAACCATGCAGAACGAACCTGGATTTATGAGACCATCATTTACTGTACCAACTGCTACGCCAGCACGTCCTATACATCCTGGTGGTCAACCCACAGCTCAAGAAGAGACAAGTGCTGCTGGTCAGCAAAGGCAACCATATGGTATGCCACCAGAGCTGTGGTCTCCAAGTGCTCAAGCTTTAGCTGCAGGAACTGCTCGGGTATCGGCACCAAATCTTATTGATGCGCCGATGTCCACGCAGAAGGAAGTAAGTGGTACATCTAATGAGCTAAGGATTGGTCAAACTCCTCAGACGAGATATCATTTGGCTCCCAATGTTAATCCTGCACTGTTCAACCAGGAGATGCCGCAAGGCTATCATAGAGTGGCAGATTACAGTGAGCACTACAACAGGGAGCAACCTGCTCAGGTTCAGTCACAACCACAGCAATCGTCTCAGATGACTGGGGGGCAAGTACAGAATACATCAGAAGATATAGTCGCTAGGCTGGCGGAAGTCATGAAGGAGTAGTTTGATCTCAAGCCCAAGGAACAGAGCTTTATGTATCGACGTCCATATCCAGAGTGGATGGAACAAGTTGCCTTGCCACATCGATACAAGCTACCAGAATTCTGCAAGTTTTCTGGGCAAGACAATGTGTCCACGGTGGAGCACATTAGCCGATATTTGGCGCAGTTGGGAGAAGCATCGGCACAAGATGCATTGAAGGTCCGTCTGTTTCCTCTGTCGTTATCTGGATCGGCATTCTCATGGTTCACCTCCCTCCCTGCGGGATCCGTGCGGAATTGGGCCGATTTGGAAAAGAAATTCCACTCTTATTTCTTCACTGGCATGGCAGAGTTGAGCATATCAGATTTGACGGCTGTTCGTCAGAAGGCTGGGGAGTCAGTTGCCGATTTTGTCCAGAGATTCAGAATCATCCGTGGCAGGTGCTATAACCTGAATCTGACGGATCGGCAAATGGCTGAGATTGCTTACCAGGGTTTGCTGCCTCAGATTAGAGACAAGTTTGCACTTCAGGAAGTCGATGGCTTAGCACAACTCTTTCAGAAGGCGTCGATTCATGAAGGGCGTGTCCAGAATACACGTGGCAGACAGTTTCAGGCGGCTAATGCCGATTACTCTTCTGATTCTGATGATGAAGCTGGAGTTGCTCTTGCTGAGTGGACCAGGAATAAGAAGATTGTTCTTTGCCAGTGGGTCAGGCAGAAGGCAGAAGAAAAGAAATATGACTTTGACATCAATAAAGCCGACAAGATATTCGATCTGCTGCTACAAGAGAAGCTTATTCAACTCCCACCTAATCACACATTGCCTTCAGCTGAGGAGTTGAAGAAAATCAAGTGGTGCAAGTGCATAACACTCCCTCTCATCATACTAATGAGTGCAAGGTGTTCAGGCAACAGATCCAATCGGTAATTGAGAGTGATAGCATTAAATTCTCTGGTCAAAAGCCGATGAAGATTGATGGGCATCCTTTTCCAGTCAACATGATCGGTGGATCTGCTGGATTGATCGGCAAGTACTCAAGGAAGAGAGAGAGGGAAGACAGGAGGTCTAGTGATGATGACTTCGATCCACACTGGAATTGTCCTTTCTTCCAGTACTGTTGGGAGCAGGGTATGAAGTTGCCACCAATTGAAGGCTGTCCAGGTTGTAGCAGAAGATCTGGAGATTTGTACAGAGAAGTTGGTACTTCAAGCCGAGTCCCTATGCGGAGACAGCATGATCGCTTTGAAGGGAGACTAGCATCAAGGGTTTCTGTGCAAGAGAGGCTTGGTCCTGTCAATCAAGTTGAAGATTATGAAGAAGAAGATCAGGGTGAATTCACAGAAGAAGGGCAATGGTGTCCGAGTGGTATTTTTACCAAGACTCAAATGAGAAGAGTACAGAGGGCACGTTGCCGGAAGCTGAACAAGGAAGTAAACCAGAAGGATGATCATGACAAGGGGCCCAAGTCAAAAAAGGTATGGAGACCAAAAGTCAAATCTCAAGTACATGAAGTTGAAGCTCCTGTCAATATAGTATTTATGCTGCCGCGAGAATTTAGTTCTTTGGATGTTAATGAATCGGAAGAAGAAGCTTCTGCCGAGTTGTTATTGGGTCCACAGCAGGCAGTGTTTGAGAAGCCGTCTGTTGTTGATCATCTCCATCTGAGGGCTCTGTACCTTAATGGTTTCGTCAATGGCAAGCCGATGAGCAAGTGATGGTCGATGGTGGTGCTGCTGTCAATGTTTTGCCGATGGTGACGTACAGGAAGATCGGCAAACTGCCTGAAGAGCTGATCAAGACCAACATGACGTTGAGGGATTATGGGGGCAGGAGCTCTGAAGTCAAAGGAGTCACCAATGTTGAGGTCACTATTGGAAGCAAGACCTTGCCGACGATGTTCTTCGTAATTGAAGGCAAAGGATCGTACGCCGTACTGCTGGGTAGGGATTGGATTCATGCTAATTGCTGTATCCCGTCCACGATGCATCAGCTCCTTATCCAGTGGATCGGCGACGAGGTGGAAACTATTCAGGCTGATAGATCGGTGAGTGTAGCAACTACAGACTTCTTGCTGACAATGGTTGAAAGCTTGCCGTTCATATCAGGGACTTACTGGGAAGGAGAAGCATTGGATGTTACCGATGAAGGTGTCTGCATCATGGAAGGATCGGCAACCCCACGGTTGTTATAGCAATTACCGGACCTGGACATCGATCGGCCGATGGAAGCTGAGAAAGAAATGCAATCGACAATCAGCCGGTCGACGAAAGAGATGGGGAATCCAGCCGAGCGCTTAATGCAAAGTATTTAAAGTACTACTACTTTGTTGGTAGGTCTTTAAAGTGTTCGGTTGATTTTTGTCGGAGCCATCGATGAGAACTATCAAGAGGGGATCTTAGTTCTGCTGAAGGCCGTGAAAACGACAAGCTCACTGCATCGCGACCATCGGCCGACATGCATGCATCGCTTCGCTATCAGGAGGTAATTGGTGTTAGTGACAAGGGGAAGCCTACCATAACTATTTCTTCTAGAAATTAATTACAGTCAGACATGGGAGGCATCGGCACTCAAAGAAAACAATGGATTGAGAAGAATCTGGCCGGAACGATTACTTTAGTCCAAGACAGTACCACACAGAGATGATGGCAAGTTTATTCTTCAGGTCTAAGAGAGCTGTATGCGTCTGTGGGATCACAGCGGCAAGATGACGAAGATAATGGAGCTCATAGACAGCTCTGGCCTTGATCATGCACGTGTCTCAGTTGCATGTGTGGATTTGTATGTGCATGTACAGTGAAGTTGCTGATGGGCAAAAGAGGACGTTCCAACACTTGACGCTTCAAGACAGCCAGGCCTTAATCTTCACGAGTGTAGCATCGGCTTGATTTTAGTCAATCATCTATAGGCCACTTCGCGTCCATTCTGCATAGCACGATTCGGCGACTACTACTACTCTCATCAGCTGGCGAGGCTAGACAACACGCGCAGGTGATGGTCCAGCCACACTACATCAGCTCGCGGGTATTGATGAGCTCGTGAACATCGCTGGATTACATTATGATGAACTCGGAGATATGGTATGTTGAAACAAACCCTTATGTAAGGATCGTGTGACCGAGAGGGCGGGGTGAATCGGTGCACTCTAGAATCTATTTCCAAACACTTACACCCAAGCAACTCCTAGCGAGTAGTTCTAGTAACAAGGTAAAGCACACTAAGAAGTACCCTTTGCCTATATAGCTAGTGCATATAGATAACACAAGCACACCACACTAGCAACCTAGCACAAGATAGATAGATAACGGAAGACTTAAGCTAGGCAAAGCAAGGTAACAAGATAACTAGGTACAAGGCAACCAAGATACTAGGCACACTAAGTAGAGTCCTTAGAGCTACTAGATAGGCTATAACAAGTAAGCACACGAGCAAGGCAATCAAGCAAACCTTGTGAAGCTAGTAGGTACCAAGGTAAACATACAAGCAAGATAAGAGCACAACTCAAGTACTACAAGCAATCATATGAAGTGCGATAAGTAAATGCGAGTAGTAAAGGAGAAGGGATAGAGAATGCTCATGATGTTTTCCCGCGGTCTCGGAAGGATGGCGCCTTCCCCTACTCCACGTTGGGTCACTCCCGCCGGAGTCTCGACCCCGTCCCTCCGCTCGATGGCGATCCCCCCTAGAGCACACTTCACCCTCCGAGTGAAGTCGCGGGCACGTCCCGCTGGGCTCGATCCCGGGTACTCTTCCGGAGGTAAGGCTCCGCACTTGATGCGTGCCAAAGGGCGCTCCACTAGTGATGCTTCTTTCGCACGGGAAGCTCCAAGACCGTGTACAAACTTGTGTCGACTTCCACAATCTCCTTGGACAGCTCAACACCGACGCCTAACCGGTCTAGGCCTTGCCAAAGACCAAGAGTAACAGCCCTAGATGACTCTCTCAAGCCCACACTAGCCTAGAGATCAAAGGATGCAACTTGCTACTCTCTCAAGCACTAGGATCACTCCAAATCCTTCTCAAGTGCTTCACACTTCTTCCTCTTGGCTTCTTGGCAGCACCTCCCCTCTTTCCTGGGTCCAAGAGCACCTCAAAGAGGTAAACAACCGACTATATATAGGCCTCCAACCTCAAACTAGCCGTTGTCCAAAAGTGCCCAGTCTGCGTGATGACCGTACAGTAGACCGTACTGTCCGGTCTCCATCTGACCGTACTGTCCGGTCTTCACCAGACCGGCATCCAGGAGTGCTGCAACTCATCTCAGACCAGACCGTATTGTACGGTCCCTAGGGACCGTACTGTCCGGTCTCCATTCTTCTTCAGCCAACAGAAACTTCTCCTTCTCTGTTGCTCTTCGCCTGTAAGACCGTACTGTCCGGTCCTCGACCGTATTGTACGGTCAAACTGTCCGGTCTTCATTCTTCGACTTCCAGAAACTTCAGCTTCTCTGTCTGGAAAACCCAATAGAGACCGTACTGTCCGGTCCTAGGACCGTACTGTCCGGTCCACTGTCCGGTCTCTATTCTTCAACTTCCAGAAACTTGAGCTTCTCTGTCTGGATTTCCTCTGTAGACCGTATTGTACGGTCTCCATGACCGTACTGTCCGGTCTCCTCTGCCTTCGCAGCTTCGATCTTCTTCTTGATCTTCTTCTTCAACACTTGATCTTTTTGGTTCCTTCAACTCTCTTCTGCCACCTTAGCCCCTGAGAGACTCACCATGCATCCAATGATCTCTATAACTAGTGTGTACTAAGTGAACCACCTCGAACCCTCTTGATAGTCCGGTTTTTCCTATGGACTCAAGCTAACATCTAACCAAGCAACACCCGCTTGGATCTAACATGTCCTTAGCCTTGATCCATGTCTTCTCCGCGACTCCATCAAGTCCGTTCTTGTGTAGATGAAGGCAACCAATCATCCTTGTCATTTAAGTTCATGGTGTGTTAGCGTTCACCACCAACGGACGGAGCTTTCTTCATATGTGACCTATAAGATCTCACAAAGAGTGTTAGTCACATTCATGGTTCTCATCCTATCACCAAAACATTCATACCTTGGGGTTTCCCTAGCTCCAATGGTCATGAAGCTTACAATCTCCCCTTTTTGGTGATGGATGACAACCATGATAAAAATGATCGAGAAGATAAAGAATGTAATGACAAAAGCCAAGATAAAAACGCAACTCGATCAAGACACTAAACAACAAGTATATGATAGAGAGATAGTTACCTTGTTGATTAGGTCGAGGCAAGTCATAGCTCAAAAGAAGTCACAAGTTAGAGCAAAAACTCATATCACAAGTGAAAGAAAGCACATGGAGCTATGACAAGCAAAGGTTGCAAGGGGTTTACCTTCATACTTACTTTGTAGAATTCCACTCCCCCTTGATAAGTGTACCAATCTCAAGATTGTGTGAAGATCGATCCTCTTGATCACTTGATCTTCATTCGTACAAACTCCCCCCTTGAGACGGCATTGCTTCTTCTTTATCACCTCAAGATTGTGCGAAGATCGATCGTCTTGATCCTTTGATCTTCTCTTGTACACACTCCCCCTTGAGGTGACATCTTCCACGACCCTTCATAGGCCCGAACTCTTCTCCCCCATATTCTTGCTCGATCATTAAGCCCAACTCTTCTCCCTCTTTGGCATCTATCACCCAAAAAGAAATCTTCCAAGGGAGAAAAGGTTAGTGTAAATATATGGGACAAGTGGGAAAATGAGTTACTTGATTTGGCATGAAGCTCCCCCTTGATCCGTGATTCTCCATCTCCCAACAATTTTCCCTACACACATTCTCAAAAGAATATTGTCTTGAAGTACATAGGGGTTAGTTGATGATGATGAAAATGTATGAACCCTTTGACTTTGAGCCGCGCAAGTGGATTTAACCTTGGAGCTCAAAAATCTTGGTTCAATGGACATGAAGCTCATATAGCATTGCTATAAATTCATCATAGGAGGTCATATACTCATATTGTGAATAAGCAACTCCCCCTAGATGGGTGCTCCGCGCCGAGACACTTATGCAAGATGCATGATGCGAATGCAAGGAATGATAAGTGTACAATGCATGATGCTATAAGGATAAAACAAGAGAAAGCTAAGAGCGAAGTTACCAACAACAAGTTTGAGCCCTCCATGAGCTTGATCACAACGAGCCATTCTTCAAAGCCTCGGGAGCCAAGTGCCACCAATCCCAAGCTTAACCCATGCTCATTGCTATCTCAAGTAGGTTAGTCGTCGGTTCTACAAAACAAGAAGAACACACAAAAACAACAACACAAACAAAAACAAGCATATCAAGTGAAGTCGGAGAGGTCGAGAACATTAAGTTCTCCCCGGAGCTTACAAAAGGTCTTCTTGTCAAGTGGCTTGGTGAAGATGTCCGCCAATTGTTCATGAGTCCGAACACCAATCAATTCAATATCCTTCTTGGCCACATGATCTCGAATGAAGTGATGCTTGACTTCAATGTGCTTGGCATGGCCGTGATCACCCTTGTTGAGAGCCATATTGATAGCACTTTCGCTATCACAATAGAGAGGTACTTGCCCATAAGATAATCCATAGTCCAATAGGGTTTGCTTCATGTATAAGAGTTGAGCACAACAAGCACCGGCCGCCAAATATTCCGCCTCCGCCGTAGAGATAGCCACACAATTTTGTTTCTTGGAACTCCATGAGATGAGTGATTGTCCAAGAAATTGGCATCCACCGGAGGTACTCTTTCTACTCACTTTGCATCCGGCGAAGTCCGAGTCCGCATAGCCAACAAGTCCAAAGTCCGAGCCTTTTGGATACCATAGGCCCATTGTAGGAGTGCTCTTGATGTACCTAAGAATTCTTTTCACGGCACTCATATGGGACTCCTTGGGGTTAGTTTGATAACGAGCACAAAGACACACACTAAACATGATATCCGGTCTAGATGCGGTAAGGTAAAGAAGTGAACCAATCATAGAACGATAGAGTTTAGGATCCACCGGTATACCTTTTACATCCACATCAAGAGGGACACTTGTAGCCATAGGTGTGTCGTAGGACTTGGAGTCTTCCATGCCGAATCTCTTAAGAAGATCCCGAGTGTACTTCTCTTGGTAGATGAACGTGCCCTCCTTCATTTGCTTGACTTGAAAACCGAGGAAGACATGAAGTTCACCTATCATGGACATCTCAAACTCTTTCTTCATAAGAGCACGGAACTCATCATTATAGATTTCGTTAGTGGAGCCATAGATGATATCATCCACATAGATTTGACAAACAAAGAGATCATCACCAATATGCTTAGTAAAGAGAGTGTTGTCGATACTACCGATCTTGTAGCCCTTGGTGATGAGATGATCTCGAAGTCGTTCATACCATGCTCTTGGTGCTTGTTTGAGTCCGTAGAGAGCCTTCTTGAGCTTGTACACATGGTCCGGATGCTCGGGGTCCTCGAAGCCGGGAGGTTGCTCTACATAAACTTCTTCATTGATTAGTCCATTGAGAAATGCACTTTTCACATCCATTTGGTGAAGTTTAAAATCAAAATGAGAAGCATAAGCAAGAAGTGTTCTTATAGCCTCAAGACGAGCGACGGGGGCGAAAGTCTCGTCAAAATCGATGCCTTCAACTTGAGAGTAGCCCTTCCACACAAGTCTTGCCTTGTTCCTCACGATTGCTCCCTTCTCATCTTGCTTGTTCTTGAAGACCCACTTAGCGCCAATGACATTGGATCGCTTGGGACGCTTCACCAACTTCCAAACATCATTCCTCTTGAAGTTGTTGAGCTCCTCTTGCATGGATAGCACCCACTTGTGATCTTTCAAGGCTTCCTCGATCGTCTTCGGCTCTAGGGTAGAGACAAAAGAGAAATTCTCAACAATGTTAGCTTCATCAACATAATTAGGTTTATATTGACTTCTCCTAGTCTTTATCCCTTGAGAAGGACTCCCAATGATAAGATCACGTGAATGATCCCGAGCAATGGGTTTGTGCTTCCTTGAAGGTTCTTGTCGAGGAGGAGGAGGAGCCGGCGAAGTATCTTGCGCATCTCTTGCGGCTTGCTCCCTAGAGATGTGAGTGTCTTGTTGTCGAAGAGGTGAACCCGAGCCATCATCTTGAGTTGAAGTAGATTGTGCTTGTTCTTGATTGCTCGGTGAAGCTTGGCTCGTAGTTGCATGAGGTAGACTTGATGGCGCTTGTTGCGGTTCATTTGGAGTAGCTTGACTCGAAGATGCTTGTTGCGGATCCCTTGAATGTGCTTGATGTTGTTCACTTGAGGGAGAGCTTGGATTCTCCTGAGATGTGCTCGTAGAAGGTCCACTTGATGAAGTTGTTGGAGGAGGTGTCGGAGGTTCATCTTCACGAGGAATAACTTCACCAATAGGCATGTTCTCCAAAGCTTCCTCCACGGGTTCATCACCTACAATATGAGAAGGAGGGTCTTCTTGAGACCCGTGAGACTCATCAAATTGCACATCATAGGTTTCTTCAACAAAGCCGGTAGAGGTGTTGTAAACCCGATAAGCTTTGGCCGAGCCCGAGTAACCGACAAGAATGCCCACGTCGGTCCTCTTCTCAAACTTGCCAAGTCTTTCCCTCTTCTTGTAGATGTAGCACTTGCAACCAAACACTCGGAAGTAGGCAACATTCGGTCTTCTCCCAACAATCACTTCATATGGAGTCTTGTTTAGCAACTTGTGAGGATAGATCCGGTTGGAGGTGTAGCATGCCGTGTTGATAGCTTCCGCCCAAAACTTCTCCGGAGTGTTGTACTCATCAAGCATAGCACGAGCAAGAGTGATAAGTGTCTTGTTCTTCCTCTCAACAACAGCATTTTGTTGAGGAGTGTATGTAGCCGAGAACTCATGCTTTATGCCAACCTCATCACAATAGTCTTCAATGATAGAGTTTTTGAACTCCGTCCCATTGTCACTCCGAATCTTCTTGATGTGATGCCCATACTCATTTTGTACTCTTCTAGCAAACTTCTTGAATATCCCAATTGCTTGTGCCTTGTTCTCAAGAAAGAATACCTAAGTATATCTTGAGTAGTCATCCACTACCACCAAGCAATAGAGATTCCCACCAATGCTCACATAAGTTGTAGGCCCGAAGAGATCAATGTGTAAGAGCTCAAGAGGTCTTGATGTTGACAAGAAATTCTTGGATGGATGAGGTGAAGCCACTTGCTTTCCGGCTTGGCATGCACTACATAGCTTGTCCTTCTCAAAGGTGACATCGTTGACTCCTCTCACTAGCTTGTTCTTCATTACATGCTTGAGTTGACCCATACCAATGTGAACAAGCCTTCGATGCCATAGCCAACC
The DNA here is from genome assembly GCA_012490785.1 of Eragrostis nindensis. Classification (NCBI taxonomy): domain Eukaryota; kingdom Viridiplantae; phylum Streptophyta; class Magnoliopsida; order Poales; family Poaceae; genus Eragrostis; species Eragrostis nindensis. The sequence continues at coordinate 31,761 of JAAXCT010002325.1, forward strand.
TAGAGCGGACTTAGTGAAGAGACAAGTGCTAGGGGCAACAATGTTAGTCTCAAAATCAACAACATATAGATTATTATGACGAAAGCCCTTGATAGTGAGACCCATAGCATCATTATGAAGAACCACCCCATTAGCATCAAAGTTACAAGAAAAGCCAAGATCACATATTTGAGCAACGGATAGAAGATTGAAGTTTAGGGACTCAACAAGTAATACATTAGAGATAGAGAGGTCATTTGAGATAGCCACCTTACCAAGACCTCTCACCTTGTGCTTGGAGTTGTCCCCAAATGTGACCTTGTCATGATCTTCATTTTCTTCCAAGTTGGTGAAGATGGATGAAGTACCGGTCATGTGTTGAGTGCAACCACTATCCAACACCCAATGTTTGCCACCAATCTTGTAGTTCACCTTGGAAGTAGCCATCAAGCAAAGAGGAGTGTTAGTATCATGAGAATCAATTGACATATCATTTGCCTCTTGCTTGCTCTTGATGTAGGCCATAGGAACTCCATTGAGAAAGTCCAAGTCCAATGCATCCAAGGCGTCAATCATTGCCTTGGTGACTCCATTGTGTCTCCACATGGTCCGATCAACACCCATGTGTACGACATGAGTTCCAAGAGGAAGACCTTGAAACCTTCCCACATCTCCACTAGCATTGAAGTACTCAAGAATGTTGTAGATTTGATTCTCATAAGATAGTGCCATCAAGATCATGTCCTTGAGAGTCATCCCACTAATATCATCATTGAGATCATTTAGAATGTGGACCTTCCTATTGTATGGTAGCATAGAGATCACCGTGTGAATAGCATGCTCATCACTAATCTTGTCTTCTCCTTCAAAAGAGTTCACTCTAGCCACCAACACAAGAAGTCTCTTCCAACAATCAAGCCAAGACTCCCCATCTTCCTATAGAACACATCATACATGTCGAAGAGGTGATAGTGAGGCCGATCGGCAAGATCCGGCTCATACAAGTTGTAGTAGTCTTCAAAGAGGGATGGCAAGACTTCTCTCTTCATGTGATATTCCTTGATAGGCTCCGGCTCATCATCACTAGCACTTGAATAGTCATCATCACAATAGAAGACGGGAACTCTATCATCTTCTTCTTCTTCCTCATCATCACTTGGGGTCTTGAATGTGTTAGAGAGCATAGAGCGAGCCCTTCTTCTTGTGATGATCTCAATGACTTGCTCAATTGAATAGGACTTGAGCTCGAAGATTTCAAACTCAATGTGATCACCATACTTGTCCTTCGGCAAAGCATCAAGAAACCTCTTGAGTCCCTCTCCTTGGTGACTATCCAAAGCTTGTTCTCATTTATCCTCTTGATGAGTGAATCCATCCAAAGAGCAAACTCAACAAGATCTTCATTCGGCATCATAGAGATGTGGTCCAACTCATCACATAGCTTGATATATCCATCCTCTTGATCCCGAGAAGAAGAACCTTCTCCAACACGAGATGATGATTGAGCTTGAGGTAGAGGTTGAGCTTCAATGTGTTGATCTTCACTTGCATGAGGGATATCCTTGCCCTTCTTGATATCCTCCTCAAGAGAGGAGAGAATAGCAACCACCTCATCATAGGGCATGTTCACAAACTCATCCACTCGAGCAAAAGCAAGAATACCAAACCGTGAGAGTGGTAGAGATCGGATAAGCTTCTTCACAACATGCTTGTGCATAATAGATGGATAGCCTCTTGACATGAGTTTCCTAGCAAGAACATACAAGCGAGATGCAAAGTTAGAGATATCCTCATTATCATTCAAAACAAGCTCATCATACTCATCACGCACATCATAGTAGGAAATGTCATTAAGCACACAATCATAAGGCTCAATCAAGGTAGAAGCGATGGAAGTGTTAGAAACGTCATCATGAGTGGACTCCATTTTCCCACACACAATCCCGGTCACGACTCAAGGCGGTAAAGCCCTAATAATGAGCACTTGGCTCTGATACCACTTGTAAGGATCGTGTGACCGAGAGGGGGGGTGAATCGGTGCACTCTAGAATCTATTTCCAAACACTTACACCCAAGCAACTCCTAGCGAGTAGTTCTAGTAACAAGGTAAAGCACACTAAGAAGTACCCTTTGCCTATATAGCTAGTGCATATAGATAACACAAACACACCACACTAGCAGCCTAGCACAAGATAAATAGATAACGGAAGACTTAAGCTAGGCAAAGCAAGGTAACAAGATAACTAGAGACAAGGCAACCAAGATACTAGGCACACTAAGTAGAGTCCTTAGAGCTACTAGATAGGCTATAACAAGTAAGCACACGAGCAAGGCAATCAAGCAAACCTAGTGAAGCTAGTAGGTACCAAGGTAAACACACAAGCAAGATAAGAGCACAACTCAAGTACTACAAGCAATCATATGAAGTGCGATAAGTAAATGCGAGTAGTAAAGGAGAAGGGATAGAGAATGCTCATGATGTTTTCCCGTGGTCTCGGAAGGATGGCGCCTTCCCCTACTCCACGTTGGGTCACTCCCGCCGGAGTCTCGACCCCGTCCCTCCGCTCGATGGCGATCCCTCCTAGAGCACACTTCACCCTCCGAGTGAAGTCGCGGGCACGTCCCGCCGGGCTCGATCCCGGGTACTCTTCCGGAGGTAAGGCTCCGCACTTGATGCGTGCCAAAGGGCGCTCCACTAGTGATGCTTCTTTCGCACGGGAAGCTCCAAGACCGTGTACAAATTTGTGTCGACTTCCACAATCTCCTTGGACAGCTCAACACCGACGCCTAACCGGTCTAGGCCTTGCCATAGACCAAGAGTAACAGCCATAGATGACTCTCTCAAGCCCACACTAGCCTAGAGATCAAAGGATGCAACTTGCTACTCTCTCAAGCACTAGGATCACTCCAAATCCTTCTCAAGTGCTTCACACTTCTTCCTCTTGGCTTCTTGGCAGCACCTCCCCTCTTTCCTGGGTCCAAGAGCACCTCAAAGAGGTAAACAACCGACTATATATAGGCCTCCAACCTCAAACTAGCCGTTGTCCAAAAGTGCCCAGTCTGCGTGATGACCGTACAGTAGACCGTACTGTCCGGTCTCCATCTGACCGTACTGTCCGGTCTTCACCAGACCGGCATCCAGGGAGTGCTGCAACTCATCTCAGACCAGACCGTATTGTACGGTCCCTAGGACCGTACTGTCCGGTCTCCATTCTTCTTCAGCCAACAGAAACTTCTCCTTCTCTGTTGCTCTTCGCCTGTAAGACCGTACTGTCCGGTCCTCGACCGTATTGTACGGTCAAACTGTCCGGTCTTCATTCTTCGACTTCCAGAAACTTCAGCTTCTCTGTCTGGAAAACCCAATAGAGACCGTACTGTCCGGTCCCTAGGACCGTACTGTCCGGTCCACTGTCCGGTCTCTATTCTTCAACTTCCAGAAACTTGAGCTTCTCTGTCTGGATTTCCTCTGTAGACCGTATTGTACGGTCTCCATGACCGTACTGTCCGGTCTCTTCTGCCTTCGCAGCTTCGATCTTCTTCTTGATCTTCTTCTTCAACACTTGATCTTTTTGGTTCCTTCAACTCTCTTCTGCCACCCTAGCCCCTGAGAGACTCACCATGCATCCAATGATCTCTATAACTAGTGTGTACTAAGAGAACCACCTCGAACCCTCTGATAGTCCGGTTTTTCCTATGGACTCAAGCTAACATCTAACCAAGCAACACCCGCTTGGATCTAGCATGTCCTTAGCCTTGATCCATGTCTTCTCCGCGACTCCATCAAGTCCGTTCTTGTGTAGATGAAGGCAACCAATCATCCTTGTCATTTAAGTTCATGGTGTGTTGGCGTTCACCACCAACGGACGGAGCTTTCTTCATATGTGACCTATAAGATCTCACAAAGAGTGTTAGTCACATTCATGGTTCTCATCCTATCACCAAAACATTCATACCTTGGGGTTTCCCTAGCTCCAATGGTCATGAAGCTTACACCTTACTTCTCATAGCAAAAAATACTTGGGAATTTTATTTTGCAAAAATATTAGAATAACTTAGCTCCTCAATGATATGACAAAATTCCTACCAGAGCCATATATCAAATTGCAAAGCTTTACACATACGCTGCATTTTCACAGTGAGCCTTGTTAAAATTGTTGTGACCTTTGTGAGATTCTTTTCATGCTTTCTTGGTCAAGATTCGCGCGCACATACACTTCTACCATATTTGCAAAGCTCCTACACTGGGAGTTAGCACCATAAATATTTTTCATTCCATTCCATCCATCCACCAGAAAATACTCCCAGTTATTGAAACTCTCTCTCTATTATTTGTGCAACCGTGTACGGCTATTGCAAAATAAAAAAAAATGTGCCTACCATGAAGTAGAGCAGAAAAAAAAAAGAGAAAAGAAAAAAAAAGAGAAAAAAAGGGGTTGTGTACACGGGTATTTCAAGGAGAGTCTTTTGAAGGAGTACAATTCCTCTTCACCATCATTCCACCATTATTCCACCATATTATCCATACACATGCACATCTTGATCAGATTGTATGACAAGTTTTCTCTGTGGGTCCGGTCTTTTAACTTAGCAAAATATGTGTTGCATGTATGTGTCAGTTTATCCCTTACCTTGAGCTCCACAGAAAAACCTTGTTAGAAATAGGAAGAGAGGGACAAGTTAATATTGTGGTGAGGATTTATACACATTGAGTGATTTGAGAGAATCATTTGAGGAGCAAAGTTTTATTTTCATTTGAAAATTTATAAAAAAAAACCCAAGATATTTGAGCAGGGGAGGTAAACTGGCTTGCTTCTTCATATTATGTTGGAGTTCAAAAATGCAGGATGAAAGAGGAACAATCCGGCGCATGGAGAGAAATTCCATACCCCGGCTTGGGGGGGCATGTGTTGACACCAGAATTTTGACACGTGTTTATAGTTAAATTTGGCATAGGTTATGCTATGAAAATTATGGCGAAGCTGGATTGCAAAGAAGAATTTGTCGTATGGCATGGCAAAGGATGGAGGGAAATGTTGCTGGAGCATTGCTATCCATACTTATTCATGAGGAGACAGCTGCCTGATGTTTCCGTATGAGCCAAGGAGTACGTGCTTTGTTGCCGGAATACGTACGAGCTTGGAAGGAAAGCTATACGTGAAGAAGTTTGAGAAGTGCAGGACTCAGAAGTTTTATCTGGTGATTAGTATCCTGGCCGGAATATTTTATTCAGGACTCCGGTGCATACAAGGCAAGAGATGGCGTGGGCGTACGTGCATGGAAGCTACTCACGTATACGTCTACTCGAATAAAGAAATATTTGTTCTGTTTATTAGGAAGGAACAAACCGACTTGTTTAGATTATAGCATATCTCTGTACGTAGTCGGTTTTGATGCTTTAGGCCGAAGTCCAGGCGGCCCTATAAATATAAAGGGTCACGGCACTTGTAAAAAAGAACCAATCAATACAGTCAACTCTTCGGCGCATCGTCACAATTTCTCGACGAGATCTCCGTCGACATCGGCGTCCATCGGGGCTCCGGTCTCGGCTTGGATTTCGTCAGGTAAGCGCATCGATCTTTGTTATGTCGACTTGTCCATGATTAAGATTGATGTGGCTGCTAGTTATCCGGTAATTTAGATCAATCTAGGGTTTACATTATGCTTCGACTACATGGAATTGTTTAAGACCTGTTCCAATTCTTTGTTACGGTTAGTTGACTTGTCCTAGCCGCGACCTTGTTTGCCGATTGCTGATGTCGATTCCTGTTTGATCTAGTTATTCGAGTCACGGTTAAGGTGCTTAGTCGATTAGATCTGCTCTTGGTGATTGGGTAGGCAGTTTGACTTGTCCTGTCTGCTTCGCTTGACGTGTCCTCGGCGAAACAGTTGCTAAGAGTTAGATTTAATTTACTGAGTACCTGGGACTGGTAGTTGCCGATTATATTTGTACCTGTCGATCGTGTAGAACAGTTTGACGTGTCCTGTTCTACTTCACTTAGTTGACGTGTCCTCGGTGAAGCGATCGTTAGATTATGAGTATAATTGGTTGGTATTATTGTTAATAATCGTTCTTTCGGGTGTTTTAGCCGATTATTTACCACGTTCAGATCTATGCTTGCATGCCTTTATTTATTATTGTTCTTGTTCAAGTATAGGCCTGAACCCTTTTTGTCGATGTCGTTTTGCTATACCATGATGATTGCCGATAGAACTTGCCGATGGTATGCTTTGCTGATTGCCGATTCTGATGCATGCCTTACTTTATTTATCGCGCGAGTACTTTATTGTTGCGACATGTCGATTCGTTTCTAGCCGACAGCCGAGTGCTTATTTTTATTATATTTTATTCGCTAACATCGGCTGCGGTTACGCATCGGCCTATCCGGGGCCGATAGTCCGGGAATTTTACACGTTTTTCTTGTCTTTGTCGATTTTGCAGGGAAAATCGACTGGCACGCTTCGGAATTCACCGCGTTCCAAGTTTTGGTCCTGAACAGAGTTAAGCAAATCTCTCAGGCCACGTGTGCGAGCGGTAGAACACACATTTTACCGTCAACAACAACATACATCATACTCTCCTAGGTGCAGAGCTAGGGCCTGAATGGTTTCACTTTTCTTACATGATGAGTCAAAACATATAATTGAAATCTTTCAAAATAACCAAAAATTTGGATGACAACCGTGAGATTTAGTTGCCAACCACAAAACATCGACATGAGTTAGTATCTTTTTTAACCTAAGTATTTCTTTTGAATCAATGCTGTAGATGAGATCCGAGAGGCCTAGGATATATTACCAAGTACAAGCAAAATGTGATGTTATTAGGAATCTAAGTTTGAATTTTGATTTTTTAGGCCAGAAGAAAGATCTGCAATGCAGGATTTTTCAAAGCCATGTCCCCACAGCTAGTATGCAATGAAACATAACACATGGTAATCATTGTTAGCTTTAAAAGGGAGAGAGACACGATATTCGTATCAATGTTCAGCATCATTGTGTTGCCCAAGCAAGACTAATAACATTTTCATACATATCTCACTATTGATTTTCCTTTTGGCGAGGATCTCACTCTTGAAGTTTCTAAACAAATATCAACACTTCACTACTGCAAATCGCTATTCTCACTACACTTAAGATATTATTGATCTATTATGAACCATATATGCATTGTATTTCTGAATGACAATATTACACTATTGAAAAAAATAATGAGACTTTTCATAGTTCGGTTTGTATCGTGCGAGGAATGTCTCAGACAACACCAATTAGGCTGACTCCAACAATGGAAGGCAATTTCGGGAGCCAAATCGACGATTGCATTCCATATACAGTGTTTTGCATTCACATCAAAAGACACCGTCTCCAACAGTTCGCATCGCATCGCACCGCTCCAGGAATTTCAGCAGCAGCACCTCACGCGCCTCGATTCCTCGCTGAAGAACGCCGCGACCCGGGGCTCAATTCCTCGGCGGAGGTGCGTGGAGCCGGGGGCGGAGGTGGCTCCGGCCGCCGCGGGGCTCGCGGCAAGGCGTGGAGCTGGCGGTGCGGCGTGGGCTGGAGGATCCCATCGACCTCGCCGGCGGCGGCGCGGCGCGGGTGCAGGGGATGGCGCTGCTTCCTGTCGGGGAACAGAGCGGATGGCGAGGTGAAGATGCCGTGGTTGCGGGAGAAGCTCGAGGGTGCGGGCGCGGTGGAGGACGAAGGTGCCGTTCACCGCAAGGGTCGGGGACGGCGTGGCCGGCAAACTTGGCAGAGGCGGGCGGCGGCTCGAGCACGCCCTGCGCCTGCGACGCGCGCCGCCCAGCGCGACCTGGTGCGTGCTATGCGGAAGAAGGACGCCGGCGAGGCCGCAGACCTCCGCCTTCGTCGTCGCGCGCGGCGGGGGTGGGACGCGACGCCTCCTCTACGGGACGCGACGTCGCAGCCTCCTCTACGCGACGCGCCGCCGCCGCGCTTTGCAGCCTCCTTCGCCTTCCCCTCGACGACGAGAGCAGGCCATCTTCCACCACGCGCCGGACCCGCACCCGCATGTCACCACCGTCATTGACCAAATTGACGGCAGCCATGGCCATGCCATGGCCGCCCCGCTCCCTCCAAGACGCAGCCATCCGCCTCCCGTGTCGCGCCGAGCTCGCCAGGGAGCCGCGCCTTGCCGGCCGCCGAGGCCGCGCAGGCGCCCAGCGCGTCCGGCTACCGCGCGTCGGCGCGGCTGCGGGAGCGGGGCGAGCGGCGGCGGAGGTGCGGCGGCGGGAGCGGGGCGGGGCGGGGGCGCGGCAGTGGGAGCAGGGCGAGCGGCGGGCGCGCGGCGGCAGGAGCAGGTCGGGGCGCGGCAGCGGGTGCGGGCTGGCTCGGCGGGCGCGTGGCGGCGGGAGCAGGGCGGGGCGGGGCGCGACAGCGGGCGCGGGCAGGCTCGGCGGAGGCGCGCGTGCTGGAGAGAGGCGCCGGGCCCACCTTCGCGAATGCATCCGAGGAGAGAGGCGCTCCATATATGCGCCGTCTCTCTCCTCGGAGGAAAACTGCCTCCCCTTTTGCGCTGCCTTGTTGGAGATGTTTTTTCGATGCACAGTGTCGCGCGAAGGGGCATATATGCGTTTGCCCTCTCTTGTTGAAGTCAGTCTTAGTAGCAACCCAAGATAGTAAAAACAACTATATCACTAAAAACCATGATAACAAACGTGAACCAGAGCCATGCTAATTAGCATGTGAGCGTCGGTAGCCCAGCTCGCGCACATCACTTTTTTTTTCCATAAAACCTTTTACACATCATCTTTCTATTTTTGGAAGATTTTCTCAAACCTTTGTCTTTAACTTGTCTCAAAACTTCTTCAAAACCTTTTGTGATAAATTTTTTATAATTCTTAAAACTAATTTGAAAACTTCTCAAACATAATTTTCATAAGTAAAAACTTTTGAGAAACTTATTTTGACATAACGTTTTCTAAATATTTCAAAAAATGAAAATACATGAACTATACAGTAAGATTATCGATCATATACTACTAACTACCCTATAGAAGCAAAATGCGCACAAGTGGTGCGGTAATTATGCATATATTGATGCGGTTGCTAGCACCGAGCCACCGATGTTGTGGGAGGCGGTGTGCTCTAGTACAGGAATTGTGCCTCAGCCATCATCAATAAGATTCTAATTATGAATTGTGAGATATATATAAAATTTACACAATCACTACACTAATACCTTTTATTTTAAATCTGGACTTAAAAAATCATAATCTATTTATGTGGCGTTGTAGATGCAACAATGACTTAAGCACAAGTACAGTACACAAATAAATACTTGAATTAAGCTTTAACAATGTCTAATAGGGGGATATAGATGTCATCATCAACTTTTGATATTGTCCACTTCCTAGCTCGCAATTTACCTTGACCATAGAAACTCAACCTAATAACCGATGGATAATATAAGTCGTTGCAGGCAGAGAGTTGAATCCTTTGTCAATTTCATCACTTGGTCCAGCTCTTGCCGCGCCTTTTCCACCTCATCAGTTTCATCTTGAAAATCGAAGGCGTTGCGGCCGGGGAAGCCTTCCAGCGCCATGACGCAGCCTGGAACTTGAAGAACCAGGCGTCCTTGCCTCCTTCGTGGTGTTCACCCGACCTGCGCGTCAGCTAGCTCCTGTCTCTCCAGGTCCCTGTGGTGATAGTCGTCGGTGACGCGGACGCGGTAGTCCTCCCTCCTCTGCGCTAGGAGCCACTTGAGGCAGTCCACCGGCATCTTGACCCATTTGATCAGCCAAGGCATCAGTGTCAGGCTATATGTTGTTGTTTTATTGTTATCTATATAACCTATATAGAAGCAACCCACTAAGTGCCATTAATTTTTATTTCTCTCAACTCTCAGCCATCCACGTCACTTAGTAATAGGAGCCATTAGATCATCATGTATCATACCCATCTGACCGTCAACTATCTTGCTGAGCACTGTCTCCCGTAGTGTAAAACGCCCAAGCCCTTGCCCTCCCGAAACAGCAATCAAGCTGACTAGCTAAGCCCATTTATGTTCCTTCCAGCACTATCAATTTGTCATTACGAACAAGATTAAAAAGGCATTAAACACCTGAGTCACAATGCAAATATCAGAAACTCCTAGCCTTCACTGTGTCGTTTGAACCTATCACCGTCTCACCTCCTGTAACCGGCAACACAATGAAGAGACTTGGCGTACCGTGACACATGTATATATAGTCACATCTTTCGATCCCCTCTTCTTCCATTGTGCCATTGTGACCGCTGCCCTCCCCATATATAACAAGGCCGAAGTCCCAAGGTCACAGAAGCGTTTTCCTTTGATTGAGCAGCTCCGGCCATACGGCCACACCACACCGACTGTCAGCTTGACCATGATTGTATCAGATTAGTGTTTGCATCAAACTCTTGCTTTTTTTATATATTTTTTGCTTTTGTAACAAGTTCTTTGAGTATCTTTATGTTGCCCAGATTTGAGATGATTGCTGCCGGATATAGTGCTGGTTGGTGTCTTGAACTCGAAGAGATTATGCAAGATTGGTTTGTTGCCTCTAAAATTGCTCGTGCTGATTTTTCAACTCAGCCAACAAACATATATTTGATGATGGTAATAAGTTCAGTTCCTTCATGTCCTTTTGGAAGCAGCAGTGCAGATTAATCGAGTAATCATGTCATCGGAAGTAGCTGAAAGAGATTGAAGAAAAAAAAAAGACATCCGTGGGAGTGTGCATGCCATACTTTGAGAGTTCCAGGTGTTGTTTGTTTTTTAATATGCTTCAGACAATGTTTCCCATCCAAATACATGGACATTAGCATATTCAAATGCAAGTATCTTAATGCAAAATAAAATACCAGATATTTTTTCAGAGAAATAACGTATTTACGATTTATTGGTTCTGATATCATGCAATTTTTTCATCTATGGGTTGTAAGCTGAAATCATTATTGTGGTATATGCAATATGAATGTTAAACGATGTATGGTGTCATTGAATTGACCTTGCCCATAGCTACAACTTTTCATATCTTACCTCTACATCTCTACATGTTTCATTATCTTTCTCATAGGATCAAAAAAGTCCCGCAGCAACGCGCGGGGTAGTCACCTAGTTCATATGAGGAGGCAGAGCCATGACTGATGATGGCTTAATATGTTGCACAGCCGTGCAATTTTTGATCTGGACAATGCCATGGCTTACTTCAAGGAGAGCGTTCCGACATGGCACCGAAAAAAGGGGGCTAGCTCCGCCCCACATTGAGCAATTTGAGCTCTCTGATTGTAACCCCATAATGTAATTTATGATCTCTCTTTCCTTAAAAACATATTGTAACACTTGTGGTAATATGTTGAAAAGAATTACTCTACAAAAAAAGAACCGAAGCAAATATCTACTGCCACATGAAAAAGGTATGACTGAGGGATAGCACTTCTAGATATTGTAACGAATTACCACAACTTTTTAGAGGCCTGGAACATGTATTGCCAATAATGACATGACCATTGCAAACACGCATAGTCCTAAATCTCCCCGCCATCAACACACTAAATTGATGGGCATAGGCAGTACATAGATATCGAATCTTGTCGATAGTTTTGTTAACCCTTGCAGCAATACACGTGTGAGATCTAATGAAGGACCTCCTTTCACTTGGATGGCAGGCCAGATCAACTCAGTGCCCTCAGCCAGAACCAGCTTCGGCGACATCGATGCCGAGCCGCTTCCTCTCTCTTTGCCATATCTCATCCAATTCTCGCTCCACCTCGGGCGTGGGACCGTAGGGGCCCGCAGCGCACCATGACGCGGCCGTTGACCTCCATCTTGCCCCGGACCTACGCCTGGAACCTGAACAACCGGTCGTGCGCGGCCCGCAACGCGGCGTTCATCTCGGCGTTGAGCTCCCGCTGCCGGTCGACCTCCTCCTGCGGCGTCGACGGGTCGACGTGCAAGTCCTCGAACGCGTTGAGCGGGTAGTCCTCCTCCTTCTGCGCCAGGAGCCAGGCGATGTACTTCTCCGGCATCGGGACCCACTTCTGATCCCGGGAGACCTGGTGGTTCTCGCCGTCGCTGGCATCGTCATCCTCCATGACGGACGCGTCGTCGGCGGAAGCAGCGGCAGCTGCCTTCCCCTTCGCCCCGGTCACGTCGACGACTTGCTCCTCTTCCGTCTCCTTGTCGTCCACCGTCGCCGGCGCGCGCTCGGCGAGGGGCCTCGTCGTCGAACCGTCCTCCTCCTCTTCTGCCGCCGTAGTTGGCTTGGCAACGCACGGCACCGTGGAATCCCCCACGCCTGCCATGCATCCGTGTGATTATCGCTGATCCGCCGCGCCGCACTCGAAGATTTCGACTGTGGTGCCGGGTGAGTATCGATCGTGGTGGAGGTTCCCAAGATATCTGAGTATTTGGTAGCCAGCCGCATCCAATTCCAGTCGAGCCCGATTCTAACTCTTCGTTTGTTGGAGAGACATGCCGCACATGTAGGACGACGGCACGACGCGCGGACGTGTTTGCAGACATGGATGCAAATAAGGTAAGGCAACGTGTCGAGGTTTTAGGGCCTCGATAGTTATTTTATGGGTGTACGAGAATCAAGAACACGATGGTAACACAGGAGACGAGGGTTTATACAGGTTCAGGCCGCCGAAGGCGTAATACCCTACGTCCTGTGCTGGTATGATGTATTGTGAGAGAGTTTTCTGTAGGTCTTCTGCCCGCCTTATATAGTCGGGGGTGCAGGGTTACATAGATCTAAACCTAGTCGGTTACATGGTAAACAGCCTTGTAGTACAAGTTGATTGATGTTTATCTCCTGGCCGAGTGGGCCGACTGACTTTAGGTCCGTCGGGCCACCCGGTCCTTCTTGGGCCAAACCGATTCCCCATTACTGGGTCACTCGGCCTTGTTATATCTTGAGTATACCCGGGTCTCATATCATCGACACAACGTGTAAGCATCTCCAAGAGTTCCCAAATCTGCACTCCTAAAAACATGATATATTGGGAATCAAGGCAAAAAACAGCGGTCCAACAGACTCCGAACCACGCTCCCGAAATTCTTGCGCTCCCAATCCTGGCGGGCTAGCTAGCCATTTTTCCGCCGCCCGCTCGCACTCCCAATCGCGGAAAAATCGTGGTTGGTGCTGGTTTCTCTCCTCCCCTCGTGCCAGTTTTTTCTCATCGTCCTCTCATGACTGCAGTTTGCTGGAGAGCGCGTCGTCGCCGCAGGGTCGTAGGGCCGCCGCGCCATGATGTTCGTACGTCCTGGCCGCCATGTCCTGACGGAGGTCGCGCGGCCGTCGCGGCCTACGTACTTGAGCTCCTGTTGCCATCGCCACCGCGCGTGGAGTCACTGCAGAGGTCGCCTGTCCTCGCGCACGCAAAACGCAGCAACCATGCAGCTGCCTGCATTCACGTATGCAGCGATGTACATGCACATCCTGGCAGATGCCCTATATGCGATTGATAACTTGAAGGCCATGCAAACAAATCGGCCTTGTTTGGTAGGGATTCTAGAAGTGCTTCTGGTTCAGATTTTTGGAGAAGCTTGCCAAATGGTTCAAACCAAAACAGATTCTGCTTCTCTCGTCAAGAAGCACTTCTCAATTTTGTTCTAGAATCCACAATCCACAAAAACATAACTTCTCATGACTGCTCATCTTTGTATTGGAATCTAAGTTATTTTACCAAACATTTGGAAAAATGCTTCTTGCATAGAAGTTATTTTTTTCAATAATATATTTTCTAAAGAAGCTGTTTTGTCTTAAAACCTTTTAATATTTTTAGGAATCAATTATTGGGAAATGTTGGTGGAAGAGTTTTTTCTTTGCTCCCAATAGATTCTGGCAGCTCCCAGAACCAGTTTTTTTGGGAGTAATTTTTTTGAAACTCTTGGAGATGGTGCCAAAATTCAAAAGTGCTATATGAAAAAAAAAAAACGTTGTAGATGGTCTTCACGCTAACGTTAGCGTGCACTAGTTCCTTGTCCATGACAGCAGCGGCATGCATATCGGAAGGTGTGATGATGTTTTTATTACAAAAGTAACTAAAAGGCAATACAAACGCATTGTTGGCTTCAAGTGGTTCAGAGCATCACACAAGCATAAATAAAATCATGACACTCTTTGTTCATCTTCACATACAGAGTTGCACATTTGCCCATCTATATAGAGATATCATCCCTATAGATTGGGGACGTGTTCATGATAAACGTTTAGTAACCCTGGCTTCCAGCAGGGATCTAGCTAGAGTGCATAAACTTGTCTGATTTGATGCAAAGGCATTCGTTCACAACTTAAAAGGCGCGACAAATAAAATAGTTGCGACGAAGGCACATACTCCCTTCGGTTTTAAATTGTTGACGTTTGACTATTTTTGAGTTACTTTTGACCATTCGTTTTATTCAAAATATTTTAAAAATTATCATAGATTTTGTTATGATTAGTTTCATCACTAAAGGAATTGAAATATAACTTATAATTTTACATATTTAAGCTAATATTTTGAATAAGACGAACGGTCAAACGTAACCCAAAAATAGTCAAACGTCAACAATTTAACGGAGGGAGTATATAACAAGAAACTTCTTGTTCATCTATCTACTGACAAGATTTTTAAGGAAAAGCAAGGTCAAGCTAGCACAGTTGCAGAGCGGACCGGGTGAGATCTCGATCAGTTGGACGGAAGGGCCTCCGCCATGGCCTCACACTCCTCGTCATCAAAGATGCTGGTTTCAGGGTGCTCTCTGCGGTACTCCTCCACGCACTCGGCCCATAGTTTTCCGATCTCCTCCTTCATCCCGGGACCATGACGCGGCCGTTCCTGTTGTAGGTGTCGCGGATCCAGGCCTGGTACTCGAAGAAGTCGTCGTGCTCGGCCTTGATGCAGGCGCAGGTGACGGCGTACATCCTCCGCCGCTCCGCCATGGCCTCCGGCGAGTAGCCCTCCACGCTCTCCGGTAGTCGTCGGGGGTAAAGGACGGGGTCCATGTCCCGCTCCTGCGCCAGGATCCAGCGGATGTGGGCCTCCGGCATCTCCACCACTCGGTCGCCGAGGGCTCGACCTCGCCGCCGCCCGCAGCCACCGTCGTCGTTGCCTCGGCAGTCGCATCACCGGAGGCGGCCTCTTCCGCTGCTGTGACGGCGTGGCAGCGCTCCATCAGCCCTCCTCGCCGGCCATCTGCTTAATAACTTGTGACGGCGCCTGGTCGAGTTGAAAATAGGAGGATATATATATATATTCCTCGCTTTATACAAGCGGTGGTACGATCTTGATACACTTTCCATGTTGGCTAAAATCGTATCCCAACCGGGAACGTCTCGTCTCCCGACGTCCGTACGGCCACGACGGCCTGGACCTCAACCAAAAGTAGCGACATAAGCTAAGCCCACAAGCTCTCGTGTGGTGATGCGGCGCACGGCGATATATATGCACCGGGCAACGAGGTCACGCGCTGGCTGTGGTGCAGCGCGCGCACGGTGATGCGGCGTCCGCGACGTCGCGCCGCACGTAGCGTTGCACAGCACCGAGATACGACGGCCACGAGGTCAGCGCCAATGTGCGGCAATGGCAGCTCGATCGACGGCCCAGAGGTCAGCATGTGGAAGAATGCGGGAGAAGTCAGGGCTGGGCTTCTACATGACTACATCACCTGCTGAGCACGGCGCCAACACAACCTAACGTCCTGACCTGCCTGGCACACACTGTTTCTTCTGAAATCAAGGTGTAAAAAAAAACTGATTTTCGTACAGTACAAACACTGTTTTTGACGTCATATGCTGGTTTCTCATAGCGTCGCACAAGCATAAACTGATTTTCCTTTTTGAGTCGAAGCATAAACTGAATTTGAGACAATCCTGGTCTTCTACACGCCAAACGACAATTAGCCCAGGCCCAAACAAAATCACAAGTGGGCTTGGGACTATCGCAAATGGGCTGGCTACAATTTACATGCTCACTTTCATGTTTTTCAATTGAGAAAAGTCTAATTTGCGTCCCTCAACTATTAGGGGTAGCGCAACTTTCACCCCGAACTATAAAACCGGGTATCCACAGTCCCTCAATTGTATGGGTGGGTGCAAATCGACTCCTCGAGCGGTTTTGAGAGCGGTTTTGTCCTACGTGGCACAGTAGGTCCCACATGTCAGGTGCCACGTCACTATTTATTTTTTTTCTGTTTTTTCTCTCTTCCTCTCTTCTTTTTTTTCTCTCTTCCTCTCTCCCACATGCCGTGCCCCCCGCGCCGCCGCCCGTGCCTGCCCGCGCCGCCGTCCCTCCCTCCTGCCCACGCCGCCGCCGCCCCTCGCCCACGCCGCCGCCCCTCCAGCGTCCACCTCCCCACCCGCCGCCGGACGTGGACGCTGCTTGACTGCTAGAGAGTATCGCGTCCTGCCGTTCCTGCTGCCGTCTCCCGTCGGCGCGTCGCGCGTACTCCGCTAGCTGCCCATCACCACGCCGTCGCCGGCGGCCGGCCGTGCGAGCGAATAACCATGGACTGGTATGCGTGGCTGTGCAAGACGGGGCTGGACCCGGACATGGCGCTGGAGTACGCGCTCCTCTTCGCGCGCAACGAGCTCGGCGCCGCCGACATCCGCCACCTCGACCACGAGCCTCGCCAGCATGGGCGTCGCCGTCGCCAAGCACCGCCTCGAGATCCTCAAGCTCGCCCGGCGGGAGACCGTGGGCGGCAAGACCCTCGCCGCCGCCATCACCGCCCTGCCGCGCCGCGCCACCAGGCTGCTCACCACCGCCGTGCACCGGGCCAAGCACGGATCCGCGCGCTCCATGCTCGGCCGCCTCCGCTCCTCCAAGGCCCGCGCGACCGGGACGGGACAGCGCGACCGTCGTCGTCGCCGCGCCGCGCCTGCCTCAGCCGCTGCCGACGCTGCAGCGGCGCCACCGCGGCGGCAGGGTGGCGCACTGGACTAAGGTCGCGTCGTCGTCGTCTCTGGCGTTCCGCGACGGGAAGCTGCCCCGGCCGCTGCCACTTCCGATGCTGCCGCCCTGCCACGTCCGGCGGCGGGAGGGGAGGTGGACGCTGGAGGGGCGGTGGCGTGGGCGAGTGGCGGCGGCGTGGGCGGGAGGGAGGGACGGCGGCGCGGGCAGGCACGGACGGCGGCGCGGGCGGGCACGGCATGTGGGAGAGAGGAAGAGAGTAAAAAAAAGAAGAGAGGAAGAGAGGGAAAAAAAGAAAAAGAAAAGAAATAGTGACGTGGCACCTGACATGTGGGACCCACTGTGCCACGTAGGACAAAACCGCTCTCAAAACCGCCTGAGGAGTCGATTTGCACCCACCCATACAATTGAGGGACTGTGGATACCCGGTTTTATAGTTCAGGGTAAAAGTTGCGCTACCCCCCAATAGTTCAGGGACGTAAATTAGACTTTTCTCTTTTCAATTCGCGGAAAACACAATAGCCATGCAGACTCCAAAAATGAAAAAGCCATATGCGGAACATTCTTTTTTTTTTTTGCGAATGGAAGGATTGTGTACTAACTTTAAAGCACAATAATGTCAATACATCCTGAGTCACAGATGGAACCATAAACATAAAGAAAATTACATTGAGGTCCTCTAAAGTACTATTCACGATTTTCCTCTTCATAATTCCTCCTCTTCCAATACACAGACCAGCTACAACAAGGAATCCCAAATCCATTGATGGGGAACAAAACTTTGTTCGGCCGCAATAGATTGCCATGGAAGAAGGCTCCAATGTGAGCCGAAATCAGCCATCCCCACAACAACGAAATTAGGAATCCTGTATCCTTCTCGCCTTCAACACCTTCATCCTCAGCAAGGCCGACGATGGAGGCCAGGAACACCATAGCTATGCTGCGTCAAAGATAACTCCGGCGACCTAACGGACACATACCTGAGCGGGATCAAGAAAATCCCCCCAATCGACACACACACACACACACACACAAGCATACCTACGAAACTTGGAGTAGCTTGCCGAAGACCCGTGTGAGATGACCCGTTTGTCGAAGACCTCCCAACAAACCAAAAGCTCGCAAGGAGACTTTGCAGCCGACTCCATCAAGAAACTTATTCTTCAACCTAACCTAACCCTAGAAAAACAACCTAAACCAGGCAACTAGCCAATCCTGGCGTCGATCCGCGCGAGTCCTCCCTCACCGGCTCTAGAGAAACCGCGGGAGAGGAGGAATCGATCGACGAGATCGACATTGGATTCCAAGCGTCTGGTGGTCGCCTTCTTTGCCTGTCTCTCTTGGGTGGTGGCAGTTTTCCTCCTCGACTCTTGAGCATGCCATATGCGGAACATTGAACAGATCTTTTATATATCTCGCATAGAAACCAACCTTTTATGCCAAGCCCCATTGCCATGAGACGACATAAACCAGAATTACCGGACGGACCAGTTAGCAATATTTTTTTTTCGAAAGATCAGTTAGCAAAATATTGCCATACTAATTTTGTATTCACACATTGCCAACGTAGGTGAATGACAGGGTATAGAGCTTGATCAATCAGACCAAGTTTCTCAGCATAGGTTCTTAAAGGTGTCTTTGTTGGTTATTGCATTTACTTTTCTCCTTTGCTTCCCAGACAAGGTTCCGAACAGCCATGGAACCAACTTTGCAGTACTGCAGTTCCCATGTGAAGTGGACTTCCAAGAAATTCTGTCTGGGACAGGTTCGTCGAAATACAAAAAGTTTGTGATAGTTGGCTAAAACCCAAATGTATTCCGTTTCAAAAAGAAAACGCAAAAAACCAGAATAAACCGGAACTCCGGCGCGTAGCAAAGCCCACATTTTTTTTTTGGAGATGACAAAGCCCACAGGTTGAACACGCCACGAGAGCAACCAAAGAGCACAAGTAACGAGCTGCTCGTTACTACATGTAGGGGCGGCTCATGACTTATCACCATTGTTTTCTGCATTGTGAATTGTAGGAGGATGAAGAAGAACCATCGGCCACTCCATTGGATGAAGATGGAATAGAAAGTGACCCTGATGAGATGCGTGATCATGGGGAGCTGTAGGCCGACACTTAACAAGAATCTGTAGTGGTGTTGGCACTTTATTATTTAGCTCTATGCGACCTAGTCATTTGTGTGTTGTAACCTGTCAGACTAATTAGTGTGGTTCCTGTGTCGTAAGACTTTAAGACTCATGTGTGGCTGTGGCTTATGTGTTGCACGACTAGGTCATTTGTGAGCCTATATGCTCAGTACTGATATGTGAGACTATGTGCTAAGTATTTATTTGTTGAGACTATGTTCTATTACTTTTATGCTCCTGTGACGTGTTGAAATCCCTAGTTGGAGTTTATTCCGTGATGCACCGTCTATTATTAGTGATTTCTATGTTTAACTGTTGAAAGGCATGGTATTATGGATCGGTGTTCCCGACTTAATCACCGGTTACCGACCGTTACCGACATATATCCGATCGATTATTCCGTTTACCGAAGGTCCGTTTTTCTCCCGACCGTTCCCGTTACCGGCTATCCCGTTTCCGTTCCCGTCCGACGATGCAAATGTGAAAGTGAAAACGGTTGAGGTGTTTTCCCGACCGTTCCCGTCCGTTTTCAGCCCTAAACGAGCACACGCACACGTTCCGTCAAAAAAATATAAAAAATAACGAGCGCGAACACGTCGTCACGACGCCGCAAGATATTTTCAGCGTCCACCTGTCGTCGCCACGACGCCACGGCAGTACAGCACCGACGCGACGCCCGGCCCCCATCCACCCGCACCGCCTCCCACCGCCTCCGTCCGTCCGCGTCCCGTTTAGGTCTCGCCTGCTCGCATCCTCGCAACCCCGTTTTTTAGCGCAGCAGAGAGAGAGATTACGAGGTTATTCCAACTGTCCGCCCTCGCGTCCACCCACCTCACGAAATCGCCTCCCGAAAAAATCCCCCCAAAAAAATTCACATCGCAACCTCCCCCTCCCTTCTCTCCCCGCCGCCGCCGCGCAGATCCGCCGCCGCCATGTCGACGACCTCATCGCGCACGTCCTGGGCCGACGTCGCTGACGCCGAGCCCCTCCCTCCTCCCCCCGCCGCCGTCTCCGCCCCGGCCCCTTCCCCCGCGCCAGCCGCATCCAACGGCCCCACCCGCTCCTCCTACGTCCCTCCCCACCTACGCAACCGCTCCTCCACCGCACCCGCCCCCTCCGCCGCGGCACTCCCCCCCGCGCCGCCCCAGGCCTCCTCTCTCGCCCCGTCGGCGGCGGGAGCAGCACCGGCAGCTTCGGCGGCGGCGGCGGCGGGGCCCGCCCCCGCGGGGGCCGGGGGTGGGACCGCGAGCCGAACCCCTTCGCGGAGTCGGACGCCGCCGACGCCGCGGCTGCAGCCGCGGCCTCCGACCCGGCGGCCCCGTTCGAGGACCACCAGAACACGGGGATCAACTTCGACGCGTACGAGGACATCCCCGTCGAGACGAGCGGCCGCGAGGTGCCGCCGCCCGTCTCCACCTTCGCCGAGATCGACCTCGGCGCCGCGCTCAACGACAACATCCGCCGCTGCAAGTACGTGCGCCCCACCCCCGTGCAGCGCCACGCCATCCCGATCTCGCTCGCGGGCCGGGACCTCATGGCCTGCGCGCAGACGGGCTCCGGGAAGACGGCCGCCTTCTGCTTCCCCATCATCAGCGGCATCATGAGGGGCCCGCCCGCCGACAGGCCGCAGCGCGGGGGGTCCAGGACCGCATACCCGCTCGCGCTCATCCTCTCCCCCACCAGGGAGCTCTCCATGCAGGTAGGGTTCCCCAATCCTCCCCACTTGTTGCTGCTTAGGATGTTGTTATACCAGATTTACTCTTGCGATGGCTGCTAATGCTGCTGGATTTTCTGTTTTGCGTTTCAGATTCACGAAGAGGCAAGGAAATTCTCCTATCAGACTGGTGTTAAGGTGGTTGTTGCGTATGGAGGAGCGCCCATTACGCAGCAGGTCAGGTTCTCTCATTTTCGTTAGCTTCGGATAGCAATTTTTTGCTCCTGGACTGTCATGATTGTTCTATTTATGCAGTGTCTGTAATTAATTATTCAATGAGAAGTTCAGTTGATGCATTTAGCCAGGCATAAAATTCTGCCGTTAAACCAATCATTGGGGGCCTAGCCAATTCGTAGTGACTTAATGTTTGCTGGTATGATAGGTAGTTGGTTCATAATTGTTTCGTAATTCTTGGGTTCACCTGGGTCACAAGTTATTGGATCCAACAAACACTGGATGATGATGAACATTGTTTCTACACCCTCATGTGGATAATTCTGCCGATTAAATGGAAAATGTGTTTCTAAAATAATCAAGGTGACTGGTTCAAAGGATTTTGATTCCTCATTACTTTACTCATTTGCCCTAAGGTTCATAATAGATGTTTAAACAACAATTACTCACTTCTTTACATTGAAGAGTTTCAACACATGATGAGTATTTAAGATATGAATGTCAGTTCTAAAAAGACATGTTGTGATGCACATGGTTCCTCTGATATACCGTTTACGTTGTATCTTTGCCCTATATTTTAGTCTGGAATGGTTAACCTGTTGCGCATAAGTTTTATTCACAGATTTTTTACACATATTCTAAGTCTATATTTCTTTGCCCTTCCTTTTCAGTTACGAGAACTTGAAAGGGGTGTTGACATTCTTGTGGCTACTCCTGGTCGTTTGGTTGACTTGTTGGAAAGGGCAAGAGTATCTTTGCAGTCAATTAGGTACCTTGCCCTTGATGAGGCAGATAGAATGCTTGATATGGGTTTTGAACCACAAGTTAGGAGAATTGTTGAGCAAATGGACATGCCTCCACCCGGTGTCAGGCAGACAATGCTATTTAGCGCGACATTCCCTAAAGAAATCCAGGTTTGATATTCTTTTCACAATAGTGTGATGTTTGATGTGAATATCCATTATGTGTTGTTTCGTCTCCTATGGCTGTTCTTTTTTTCCCCTTATGGCTGTGCCCTGTGGTTACCGCTTAGCATGTTTCCATGACAGATTAGCTTTTGGTTCTATGTTGCATGATTTAATTTTCCTGATTAGGTCTATAAACATCCTTAAAAGATCTTGTAACTTTATATAAGTCTGCAAACTTTTATTGTTTTGTGTGATGTGATCCTTAATGTTAAGTGGACAATATGATTGCGGATTTTGGGTAGCCGTTCTATTACTATATGTGCTGATGAAACTGTTCTATACTAACACGTTTACGTTAGCGTTGTGAAATATGAGTCCTTAATGCCTCAAACTCACTCATCTTCTTGTGCATGAAATGAATTACTTGTGGATTTAGGATCGAAACATCCCTTGTCTGTATCCATCAAACATCTCTTGACTATCTGTGTTATTTCTTCCGGTGATGGCTAATTTGAAATATCTGCAATCTGTGTTTGACCTTAGTGTGATGTTTTCTAATTATTTCTACGAACAAATCTAACCAATTTGCTTTCTTCCTGATATCGATGTCACTTTAATGAACACAGAGAATGGCGTCCGACTTCCTGGAGAACTATATCTTCCTAGCTGTTGGAAGAGTTGGATCAAGTACCGAGTTGATTGTCCAGAGAATTGAGTTCGTGCAGGAGGCAGATAAAAGAAGCCACCTGATGGATTTGCTACATGCTCAAAGAGATACCGGAAAGGTAACTTTTGATGTGAATTTCAGTCTACTTTCAGGATATTTTTATCACAGATGTCTCATAATTGTTTCTTCTGCAGCAAGCTCTCACACTTGTCTTTGTGGAAACCAAAAGGGGTGCTGATTCGTTGGAAAGCTGGTTGTGTATGAATGGGTTTTCCAGCTACTTCTATTCATGGAGATAGAAACCAGCAGGTTTGTTGTCAACCTCGTCTGAACATTTTGCTAGAGCATTTATACTGCGATATGGTTGTACCACTGGGTAGTTGGTGTCATGAAACGAGTTTTATTACTTTATCCTATCACTGTTGCTATCTGCCTCAACATTACTGTTATTAGATTCTGTAGCATGCATGTAGAATGGGATACCTTGTTGCTTGCTCATATATCTACCTCCAAGTTGTAATGCTTCTGCATTTATTCACGTTGTATTTAACCTCACTTTGTATACTCTTGTGTCAGAAAGTTATTTGATATATTATCAGTGGTTTTTTCCCCCTAATGTATTGGGTATAATGTTTTTGCCAGGAAAGAGAATATGCTTTGAGAACTTTCAAGAGTGGGAAAACTCCTATTCTTGTTGCAACTGATGTGGCAGCTCGTGGTCTTGACATTCCTCATGTTGCTCATGTTGTGAACTTCGATCTTCCCAATGATATTGATGACTACGTACACAGAATTGGAAGGACTGGAAGAGCAGGAAGAGCGGGCTTGCAACTGCTTTCTTCAACGAGAATAACTCTAATATGGCAAGACCGCTTGCTGAACTTATGCAAGAATCTAATCAGGAAGTACCTGCATGGCTCTCACGCTATGCAGCGCGCCCTTCTTATGGTGGTGGAGGAGGGAGGAACCGGCGATCTGGTGGTGGGAGCCGCTTTGGTGGCCGTGACTTCCGCAATGACTCTTCCTCATTTGGCAAGGGAGGTGCTCGTGGCGGTGGTGACTACTATGGTGGAGGCAGCGGCGGCGGTTATGGTGGTTCCTCTTCATATGGGGGTGGTGGCTATGGTGGGGCTGGGGCCCCGAGTGCCTGGGATTAAGATATAGTAGTTCCCTGTTAGGGCTTGTCAAGTCTAGGTTACCTTTTAATCTAGTTTGCACATTAGGTATACATTTTTGGTAGAAGCTGTTATACAGCGACGGTAAAAGGTTAAATGTGTCATCCCCTTTTTTCTTCTGGTTACCAGTGCTGCAGTCTTATCTTGCAGATGTCCATTATGGAGTGTCTTGAGGACTATCAAGCATACAAGAGATTCCTAGTTAGGAATAGGATTTCCACTGCTGAATTCCTAGTTAGGGATAGTAGCTGGTGTTGCTAGGCTGACATTTCTGCCGTAGCTTTTTCCTTGGTTCATGGTTCAATTTGGTGGTCGGCCGGTTGTAGAGCTTGCGGTGAGGGGGCTTTTGCGGCATGATTTTTGTCCTGGATTTGATTTTTAACACCCAAGGTTGAACGAAAGAGGACGGTATGGTCCTTTAGATCCTGTTGTAATGTATATACTGTGAGGTGAGGCTGGAAGGAATAAATATCTAGGTTTAGAGGAAGAAGGGGGAAGTTGTGTGATGTTTCCTATGAGAAGATACTTGGTATTGTGTTTGACTGTGAATCTGCTTTGGATGGAGTTAAACTAATATATTCATTGTCATCCAAATGCGTTGCCTCCTTCCTTTTTGCACGTACAATATTGGGTGCCATTGATCTGCTGATGCTGTTTGGTGTTTTGTTGTAAAATATATTTTGTATTTATGCCAGTGGCAAAATATTTTATGCCTTTCACACGAGATTCACTTAGTTTTTTGAATAATAACTGAAACCAGCTGTTTTTTTTTTACCCTGCATTTTGTATCGTTCGTTAGTTTAAGGGTTCTCACCAAGGTATTTAGTCCGTCATTCGTCTGCAATACCGCCGGTCGGTCGGTGGGTTAAGGGTTGTATTCTCACCTATGTATTTAGTCCGTCATTCGTTTGCAATACAGCCGGTCCGGCTTGTGGATTCTCTGGATAAGCGCGTAGATTTCCTTTTTCTTTTTCAAGAACTTACCTATGCAGATGCTTCACCATGGTGATGGTGAAGTAATGATTAGTCAATGTTCCAAATGCTTCCCAGTACCACTATCCCTCCCTTGTAATGATGGGTTTTATCGAGATTTTTTATTCTCTTCAAACAAGAAAACTTTGGACAATTGAACAGAAACCAGTCGTGGTATATATAGTGCTTGTGTACCTCTAGGGTTGCTCTTTTGTTTTGAATGGCAATCTAAATGTGTTCTGTCAATTATGAACGGGCACTGACTAGGGTGTACCTTCTCTGCAGCCATGTGGCTTACATTGCTTAACCTAAATGCATGGGCTGCAAATTTATAATTGTAATAGGTGAAGTAAATAACAGGCATATAAGATTCTTTTGAACAAAAAAGAGGAATTCAGAATTAGAAAATGTTTTTCTTTGAATGGAGGAAATAGACCACAAAGTTACATATAGTCAGTCATCATCAACTTTGATGGTAGCAAAATAGTACCCAGTTCAAGCTTTTGCAGATATGCACACTAATCGCCAATAATAACCGCATGGCTGCCCATTTTAGATACAATAAAGGTCGGTTAAAGGCCTTTTACAGGAAAAAGAGTAACAAATGGACAGACCTATATATACCGGTGGTTGCTCCATGTCCGCATGTGGGAACCAAATAATATGCTTGTTGACGCTATTACACCACATGTTACCATGGACGATTTCAAACTGTTACCGAAGAAGCTGGTTTGAAGCAAAATTGCAGCTTACAAGATGACTGCTGAGCGTGGGATTGGGAGGCACATCAGGAAAATTTGACACAACTTTGGTTGTCGAAGGTAGGTTGCAAAATGTGACTAGGCAGTTGTTCCGGGGCTTAGGATTAGTATAGCAAAATGTTTTCTTACCCGATCGAATCCAGAGTACTTTGAATCCTGATTTTACCCGATCCAATACGTAAGCCAGCAATTCTGAATCAGAAGAACATGGAAGTGGGCATCATCAGATCAGATTATACGTGGACTAGGCTTGACGTGATCGGTAACAACTTGAGAATAGGATTCCCTGGATAAAAAAAAAACTAATCTGATATGCCAAGGTAGAATGTTTCATTCTAGGAATGAATGTTTTTTCTTGTTTACTCAAAACAGATATACTTGTTCAGCAATGTTTTCTCCAATCCAGTGTTCATGTCTTGGCAGTTGGCACCTTGCACGTTCAAGTTCCTGGACTGACAGCGTCGTATTGGTTCATCTCTCGTTGGTTTTTTTCCCTTCCCCAACTCAAAACACTCTTTGATTCTCAAAAAAAAAAAAAAAAAAAAAAACATTCTTTATCTTTAGGCCCGGCCGGCCCGGCCCCATCAACGCCGGTTCAACCCAGAGCTGTGAAAGTTCTGGCACCCTTCCTAAGCGCCGCGACGCCCTCCCCGTTCACCTCGTGTGCATACGCCCCCCTCAAAAAAAAAAAAAAAAGAAAAGCTCGTGTGCATATGCCATTCCTACGCGCCGTCAGGTCCCAGGTGCTCTGTTTCTCTGAACATCAGTTTCGCTCTTTGCCGTTCTCCGCTGTCCGCTCAGTTCAACAATTGGCTTCTGAAAATTTTTCATGTGCTCCATAGTAGTTTCAGACATGGGAGCAGTGTGCACGTTCGGGACGATTCACGCAGAATTCAAGAGTTGCACAGTAGCGAAGAGTGATGTGAAATTGTGAACGTAACTGCCCAGTCTGAATGTAATGTTATTCTATATGACAGCACAAATTACCATGCGATGCTGCGTTTTGGTGGAGGCAAATCAAATTGCAATTAGTCAGTTCGACAGCTATTCATTTCAGAATATTACAAATCTTAAATGCCTCGAAACAGTCATATACGGCAGGTTTGCAGCTACCTGGACCTCGCAAACATACTGGTGAATTTGCATTGCAGACTCTGCAGTGATCAATGCAACCAAGCCCATGGAACACACAAGGGTGTACCTTCATTTTCTGCAACTAAGCCCATGGAACACACAAAACAAGCACAACGTTGCTTAACCTAATGCATAGCTATAAGTTTCATAAAAAAGGGAGTTTCTTCTATCTTCTCGACCCTTCCCCTGCTACAGGTGAGAGAGGGCGACTGGGAAGCGAATCGTCCCCGGCGCCGATCTCCTTCCATCCCCATCCTCGCCAACGCCTGTTTTGGCTCCGGCGGGCATGGGGAAGGAGGAGAGAAGTGGCCGGGTACATATCCTCTCTAATCTAGTAGTACTAGGTAGTTTGGATTAGTTTCCTCGTCGGTGTTGTTGCTGCCGATTGGAGGATTTTTTGTTCTTCGATTTCATCGATCGAGGGGAGGCGGCGTCTCCGAAGTGAAGTCGAAGATTCCTTTCTGGGCCAGAGACTTCGTCGATGGCGCCGGTATTTTGTTCCTCCAAGAATCCTTCGGTCCTGCCGTTGTTCTTGTGAGGTATGTGTTCCTCCTTTCCGATAGCTTTGGATTGGAGTTCTCAGTCCCCGTCTTGAGGTCTTCGTCTTCCGTCGGCTGGGGTTGGTCATGGAAGCAACTGGTGTCTGATCCCAATATGCCTGACGATAATGTGGCCAAGAGCGGGCTATTTGCCGGTGCGTTCATCGCTTTATGGTACGGCTCGTCGATGGCCGTGCTATTGCTGGCGTTCAAATGTGATGTGAGTCGTCAGTTGGGTGTCGGCTACGAGCTTCCTCCTCGGCCTGCTTCTCTGGCAACGGAGGAGAGGCGAGCAGCGGCGATTCAGGTCGACAGAAACGGCGACCTCCAGGAGCTTCTTACAAGGACTTGAATGTAATTTTCTTTTGTTTTGGAGGCTCCATTGCAAGGGGCTGGATGTAATGCCACTTTATATCTAATAAAATCCAACCCGTTTTCTTAAAAAAAAAAGCTGTAAGTTTCATTGTAAGAGGTGAAACAAATAACAGAAATACAATATTTTGAAAAAAAAATGAGAAATTAGAAAATGTTGTTCTTTGAAAGGAGGAAATAGACCACAAATTTACATATAGCCAGTAATCATCGACAATGATGGTTGCGTAATAGTACTCAGTTCACACTTTTGGAGATATGCAAACTAACGAGCAGTTACAACATCCTGGCTACCGTGGATCACCCCCACCACCCACGCAAGCACCGGCGGAAGCCCATAACAGCCAGGGTTTGTTAATTCACATTTTACCCCCTTTCAAAAAAGACAGGTGTCGCATGCCTATTAGCCCTGCACCTCATAGGTGCAGGGTATTAATTCACATTTTTACCCCCTCCAAAAAGGATAGGTGTCGCGTGCCTATTGGCCCTGCACCTAATTGGTACAGGCGGCCCTGCACGGGAGCCGAACTCTTCCAAATGACTTTTAGTACTACTATCCCTCGTGTAATGATGGGTTTTTATTGAGAATTTCTGGTTCTCTTCAAACAAGAAAACTTACACAATTGAACGGAAACCAGTCGTGGTATATAATTCCTATATATAATGCTTGTGTGCCTCTGCGGTTGCTCTTTTCTTTCGAATGGCAATCTAAATGTGTTCTGTCAATTATCAGTGGGCCCTGCCAAGGGTGTATCTTCTCTGCAGCCATATGGCTTACATCGCTTAACCTAAATGCTGACTGTAATTTTCATTGTAATACATGAAGTAAAGAACAGACATATATGATTCTTGAACAAAAAAAGGAATTCAGAATTAGAAAATGTTTTTCCTTGAATGGAGGAAATAGACCACAAAGTTACATATAGGCAGTCATCATCAACTTTGATGGTTGCAAAATAGTACCCAGTTCACGCTTTTGCAGATATGCACACTAATGGCCAACTATAACCGCTTGGGTGGGGCTGCCCATTTTAGATACAATAAAGTGTTAAGAATCTAGGCAATTTTCTAATTAATTTAATCCATAAATTTCCCAACAAGGTGATGGCGATGAATAAACTGAACATAAAGTCAGGAACGTACCCAGCGGAAGATCCTGCGCCGGAGGCGCTGGAAGATCCATTCCCAAGAACCATTGTTCTTGAGTATGTTCGATGTAGTCGATCTTAGTCGATGCAGGACGTTGTACGCAGTGCAGAACCGCCGCGCTCCGGGAAGAAGTCGATCGAAAGCGAGCAGTCGCGTTGTCGCTCCCCAAAAACCTGATCGCCCGCACACCCGGCAGATGTCCCTTGCGGATCGGTGGTTTCGGAGGCCTGCTCTCCCAGATTCTGTGCGCGCAGAAGTCCGGGACGGAGAAGTCTTCGAAGGCAACAGCGAGCGGAAGTATGGAATGCGAGTGCGAGTGAGCGAACGTTTCAGGCGTATGGAAGGCGCTATATATAGAAACGGAACAGACACGACGCCTTCGCACGAACAGACGCGACCCTTCGTAACGAACGAACAAGTGCGACGTCTTCGTAACGAAAAGGCGTCGGTTCATCTGAGATGCGCCGTTTCGATATATCAAAACTTCCATAACGGACGGACGGACGGACGGACGCGACGCGACGCGCCCGCACGCACGCCACGCCTCGCCTCGCCTCGCCCGCCCGCCGCCAGCCAGCCACGCCACGCCTCGCCTCGCCACGGCACGGCACGGCACGGCTCGGCTCGGGCGGCGGCGGCGGCGCGCGCGCGCGTG
This sequence comes from Eragrostis nindensis, assembly GCA_012490785.1. Lineage (NCBI taxonomy): Eukaryota > Viridiplantae > Streptophyta > Magnoliopsida > Poales > Poaceae > Eragrostis > Eragrostis nindensis. Next base: position 60,971 of record JAAXCT010002325.1, read on the forward strand.
TGGTTCACCACTAGCCTCTCTCAACTTCTCTAGGGGATCAACCGGAAATCCACCTAATAAGTCGAGTCAATTAATGATAGGAATCCCATGTGGGACTAAACCATTATTGCATTAATTATGGGCCTAGACTAAATAGAATTATTGCTCTATTATGGGCTTAAAAGCCCATAAATCTCAACAATCCCCACCAAGTCTAGAGCTCATAAGGAATGCACTCAAATCATCTTCCTCTCGTTTGATATACCGGTGTTTCGATGGAGACTGTTAAGTTGAACTTCCATCTAGAACAGAGGTTACACCTTATTCACAACTGAGCAATGGACTACGCCTTGAATTGTCAGTTTTGTGCGAAAGAGGTTTTGCCTAAGTCCTTTACCGATACTAGGTTGCCAAAAGCATCCCCTCTGTCTTGAAGCATATAAGTCACACTTCTGGCCCATTCATGAGTATCTAGAGATCCCCACCATCTCATAGACTGTGACTAGCAGTCGAACTCATATAGGTGTGTTCCTTAAAGATATCCTGTAGGACGATATCTTTGCTTCTCATAAGCCACTAGGAACACATTAAGGTTAATAAACCAGCCTGCCTTACAGTTCTCTAGGAAAGAAGTACATCTGAGATAGACCAATCAGGGTCTTTCCTCTCAAGCTGTCACTAGCTTGTTTCACCATTCTACTTCACGGGATCTCCGATCGCATAGAACAGGTTACCACTATGACAGCTATCAAGTGGGTCTCAGGCCCATCTCACTCGATGCACTGTTTATCACATTACGTGATAGTCCCTTGGTAAATTGATCTGCCAGATTTTTAGACGTATGAACATAGTCCAACGAAATAACTCCGGAGTTTCTCAATTTTCTGACAGATTTCAATCGCCTTTTTACATGCCTTGTCGACTTCATGTTATCCTTTGAACTGTTCACTTTGACTATCACTGTTTGATTGTCACAGTTCATGGAGATAGACGGTATTGGTTTTTCAACCACCGGTAAATCCATAAGGAAATCACGAAGCCACTCGGCCTCAATGCCGGCAGTATCCAAGGCTGTAAGTTCTGCCTCCATAGTAGACCTTGTCAGAATGGTCTGCTTGCAGGACTTCCATGAGACAGCGCCACCTCCAAGTAGAAACACATATCCACTCGTGGCATACATCTCATCAGCATCAGATATCCAGTTTGCATCACAATATCCTTCTAGTACTTTAGGGTACCCAGAATAGTGAATGCCATAGCTCATAGTACCTTTAAGATAGCGCATTACTCTCTCAAGAGCTCGCCAGTGATCATCTCCCGGTTTTGACACAAACCGGCTCAATTTGCTCACAGCAAACGAGATATCAGGCCTTGTAGCACTAGCCAGGTACATAAGCGAACCAATGATTTGGGAATATCTCAATTGATCCCTTGCTATTCTTTGGTTCTTCCTTAATAGCACGCTAGGATCATAAGGCGTAGGAGCAGATTGAATATCGCTATACCCAAAGCGACTCAAGATCTTCTCCACGTAGTGAGATTGCAAAAGAGTAATCCCACCATTGCCTTCTCTTTGTAGCTTGATGTTAAGAATAACATCTGCTACTCCCAAATCCTTCATCTCAAAGTTGTTGGACAGAAAGCCCTTGACCTCCTTAATCACATTAAGGTTGGTCCCAAAGATCAGTATGTCATCAACGTATAGACACAGGATGACTCCCTCGCCCCCACCATACCGATAGTACACACATTTGTCGGCTTCATTCACAACAAAGCCAGCCGATATCAAAGTCCTTTCGAACTTCTCGTGCCATTGCCTAGGAGCTTGTTTGAGGCCATACAGGGATTTTAACAATTTACACACTAAGCTCTTTTGACCTTCTATCACAAACCCATCAGGCTGATCCATATAGATCTCCTCGTCTAACTCTCCATAAAGGAAAGCTGTCTTAACATCCATCTGATGGACGAGAAGACCATGTGAGGCTGCCAGGGAAAGTAATACTCGAATCGTGGTCATACGAGCAACAGGTGAGTAGGTGTCGAAATAATCTTCACCCTCTTTTTGTGAATATCCCTTCACCACAAGCCTTGCCTTGTACCTCTCAATCGTACCATCAGGCCTAAGCTTTTTCTTGAACACCCATTTGCATCCTATGGGTTTGCACCCGTAAGGACGCTCGACCAACTCCCAAGTACCATTAGACATGATTGAATCCATTTCACTCCTTATTGCTTCCTTCCATAGGTCAGCATCAGGAGATGAAAATGCCTCTTCAATGGTTCTGGGAGTGTCATCCACGAGGTACACAATAAAGTCATTTCCAAAAGACTTTGCAGTCCTCTGTCTCTTACCCTTACGGGTGACTAGATTGTCATCCTCCTCAGGAATGTGCACAGGGGTTCCTCATTTTGTGTTATCGGAATGAAATGCTCATGGGGTAATGTAAATTCATGACTAGATGTGCTAGGTGCATTTTTGAAAGGAAATTCACTCTCAAAGAATGTAGCATCTCTGGACTCCAAAATTGTACCAACCAACATGTCAGGTACTCCAGATTTTACTACTAAAAATCTATAACCCACGCTGTTCATAGCATAACCCAGGAAGATACAATCAACAGTTTTAGGTCCAAGTTTGCGCTTCTTATTGATTGGCACATTCACCATGGCCAAACAACCCCAAGTACGCAAATATGAGAGATTTAATCTTTTCTTATGCCATTCCTCGAATGGTGTGATTTCTTTATCCTTTGTGGGAACTCTATTCAGGACATGACATGCTGTCAGAATCGCCTCACCCCACCATTCCTTAGAAAGACCCGCTGTCTCTAACATGGCGTTAACCAAATCAGTTAGAGTTCGGTTCTTTCTCTCAGCAATCCCATTGGATTGAGGTGAGTAAGGCGGTGTCCTCTCATGAATAATACCATGTTCCACGCAGAATTCAGAAAAATCATTAGAAAAGTACTCTCCACCACGGTCAGACCTTAAACGTTTAATCTTCCTCTCTAGTTGGTTTTCTACTTCAGCTTTATAGATTTTAAAGTAATGCAAAGCTTCATCTTTGGATTTCAGCAGATACACATAGCAATATCTAGTACAATCATCTATGAGAGTCATGAAGTATCTTTTATCACCTCTAGTCAATTCGCCATTCATCTCGCATAGATCGGAATGAACAAGTTCTAATGCCTCTAAGTTCCTCGCCTCCGCAGCCTTGTGAGGCTTGCGAGGTTGCTTAGATTGCACGCAAGCATGGCACTTAGAACTTTTGACCATGTCAAATTTCGGGATTAAATTCAGTTTTGCTAACCGCGTCATACAACCAAAGTTAATGTGACAAAGTCGTGAATGCCAAACATTCGACTCATTCGAAGTAAGAATATTATTCACAACCTTATTACAAACATTGTCAAGTAAAGAAAAGCGGAACAAGCCTCCGCAATCATAGCCTTTTCCAACAAATGTCCCATACTTAGAAAGTATACATTTATTAGACTCAAGAACTAATTTATAACCATCTCGACACAATTGAGAGCCACTAACAAGATTCCTTTTGATTGAGGGGACATGCTGCACGTGCTTCAATAGCACCGTCTTTCCCGAAGTAAACTTCAGAATGACCGTACCAACACCAAGAACACGAGCATGTGACCCATTTCCCATCAACAAGTCTCCTGTCACTCCGGCCTGATAAGAAGAAAACAAAGAGATATCAGCACACACATGTACATTAGCCCCAGTGTCAATCCACCACTCAGGTGTTTGACAAACAGAAAGGACAATGGGTGTAGAATTACCGTACCCAGAAGTCCCTCCAGTCTCGCTAATGACCACGTTTGCAGATTTCTTCTCCTGCTTAACTTTGCGGTCTGGGCACGCACTTGCCCAATGCTCAGTGCTCCCGCAAACAAAGCAGCCACCATCTTTGTTCTTTTTCTTCTTAAAAGTGGTTGTTTGCTTAGGCTTCTCAGCCCCCTTCTTCTTCTTCTTTGATGAGGTAACCTTTCGCACCATATTGGCACTAGAAGGTTCTCCTACGCTCTTTCCACGTGTGTCTTTTGCTTTCGCCCTTTCCTCAACATCAAGAGTCCCAATGAGTTCAGACACGCTAAACTCCTGTCTCTTGTGTTTCAGTTGGGTAGCAAAATCCCTCCAAGTAGGTGGCAACTTAGCGATAATACCGCCAGCCACAAACTTGTCAGGCAACACACATGGAAACGGTTCGAGTTCTTTTGCCAAAGCCTGAATCTCATGAGCTTGTTCAACTACAGAACGGTTCTCAACCATCTTGTAGTCAAAAAGCTGCTCCATGATATACAGTTCACTACCGGCATCAGAAACACCGAACTTAGCGTCCAGAGCATCCCATAGTTCTTTCGCAGAGGTGCACGTGATATATGAATCCTTATACTTATCAGCAAGAGCGCTAATCACGGCGCCTCTGAACAGATTATCAGCCATATTGAACCGTTCCTCCTCCTCTGGAGTGAACTGTTCTGGCTTACCGTTCGCGGCGTGATAGCAGTTCATTGCTGTAAGCCACAGGACCATCTGAGCACGCCATCTCTTGTAGGAAGACCCATCAAAAGAGTTTGGTTTCAGTGCAGCAGCAAAACCGCTAACAGAAAATTGCCTAATATCAGGTTTTTGGATTGTTAAGAATCTAGGCAATTTTCTAATTAATTTAATCCATAAATTTCCAAACAAGGTGATGGCGATGAATAAACTGAACATAAAGTCAGGAACGTACCCAGCGGAAGATCCTGCGCCGGAGGCGCTGGAAGATCCATTCCCAAGAACCATTGTTCTTGAGTATGTTCGATGTAGTCGATCTTAGTCGATGCAGGACGTTGTACGCAGTGCAGAACCGCCGCGCTCCGGAAAGAAGTCGATCGAAAGCGAGCAGTCGCGTTGTCGCTCCCCAAAAACCTGATCGCCCGCACACCCGGCAGATGTCCCTTGCGGATCGGTGGTTTCGGAGGCCTGCTCTCCCAGATTCTGTGCGCGCAGAAGTCCGGGACGGAGAAGTCTTCGAAGGCAACAGCGAGCGGAAGTATGGAATGCGAGTGCGAGTGATCGAACGTTTCAGGCGTATGGAAGGCGCTATATATAGAAACGGAACAGACGCGACCCTTCGAACGAACAGACAGGTGCGACGTCTTCGTAACGAAAAGGCGTCGGTCATCTGAGATGCGCCGTTTCGATATATCAAAACTTCCATAACGGACGGACGGACGGACGGACGCGACGCGACGCGCCCGCACGCACGCCACGCCTCGCCTCGCCTCGCCCGCCGCGCCAGCCACGCCACGCCTCGCCTCGCCACGGCACGGCACGGCACGGCACGGCTCGGCTCGGCGTCGGCGGCGGCGGGGCGCGCGCGCGTGTGGTTCACCACTAGCCTCTCTCAACTTCTCTAGGGGATCAACCGGAAATCCACCTAATAAGTCGAGTCAATTAATGATAGGAATCCCATGTGGGACTAAACCATTATTGCATTAATTATGGGCCTAGACTAAATAGAATTATTGCTCTATTATGGGCTTAAAAGCCTATAAATCTCAACAATCCCCACCAAGTCTAGAGCTCATAAGGAATGCACTCAAATCATCTTCCTCTCGTTTGATATACCGGTGTTTCGATGGAGACTGTTAAGTTGAACTTCCATCTAGAACAGAGGTTACACCTTATTCACAACTGAGCAATGGACTACGCCTTGAATTGTCAGTTTTGTGCGAAAGAGGTTTTGCCTAAGTCCTTTACCGATACTAGGTTGCCAAAAGCATCCCCTCTGTCTTGAAGCATATAAGTCACACTTCTGGCCCATTCATGAGTATCTAGAGATCCCCACCATCTCATAGACTGTGACTAGCAGTCGAACTCATATAGGTGTGTTCCTTAAAGATATCCTGTAGGACGATATCTTTGCTTCTCATAAGCCACTAGGAACACATTAAGGTTAATAAACCAGCCTGCCTTACAGTTCTCTAGGAAAGAAGTACATCTGAGATAGACCAATCAGGGTCTTTCCTCTCAAGCTGTCACTAGCTTGTTTCACCATTCTACTTCACGGGATCTCCGATCGCATAGAACAGGTTACCACTATGACAGCCTATCAAGTGGGTCTCAGGCCCATCTCACTCGATGCACTGTTTATCACATTACGTGATAGTCCCTTGGTAAATTGATCTGCCAGATTTTTAGACGTATGAACATAGTCCAACGAAATAACTCCGGAGTTTCTCAATTTTCTGACAGATTTCAAATCGCCTTTTTACATGCCTTGTCGACTTCATGTTATCCTTTGAACTGTTCACTTTGACTATCACTGTTTGATTGTCACAGTTCATGGAGATAGACGGTATTGGTTTTTCAACCACCGGTAAATCCATAAGGAAATCACGAAGCCACTCGGCCTCAATGCCGGCAGTATCCAAGGCTGTAAGTTCTGCCTCCATAGTAGACCTTGTCAGAATGGTCTGCTTGCAGGACTTCCAGGAGACACAGCGCCACCTCCAAGTAGAAACACATATCCACTAGTGGCATACATCTCATCAGCATCAGATATCCAGTTTGCATCACAATATCCTTCTAGTACTTTAGGGTACCCAGAATAGTGAATGCCATAGCTCATAGTACCTTTAAGATAGCGCATTACTCTCTCAAGAGCTCGCCAGTGATCATCTCCCGGTTTTGACACAAACCGGCTCAATTTGCTCACAGCAAACGAGATATCAGGCCTTGTAGCACTAGCCAGGTACATAAGCGAACCAATGATTTGGGAATATCTCAATTGATCCCTTGCTATTCTTTGGTTCTTCCTTAATAGCACGCTAGGATCATAAGGCGTAGGAGCAGATTGAATATCGCTATACCCAAAGCGACTCAAGATCTTCTCCACGTAGTGAGATTGCAAAAGAGTAATCCCACCATTGCCTTCTCTTTGTAGCTTGATGTTAAGAATAACATCTGCTACTCCCAAATCCTTCATCTCAAAGTTGTTGGACAGAAAGCCCTTGACCTCCTTAATCACATTAAGGTTGGTCCCAAAGATCAGTATGTCATCAACGTATAGACACAGGATGACTCCCTCGCCCCCACCATACCGATAGTACACACATTTGTCGGCTTCATTCACAACAAAGCCAGCCGATATCAAAGTCCTTTCGAACTTCTCGTGCCATTGCCTAGGAGCTTGTTTGAGGCCATACAGGGATTTTAACAATTTACACACTAAGCTCTTTTGACCTTCTATCACAAACCCATCAGGCTGATCCATATAGATCTCCTCGTCTAACTCTCCATAAAGGAAAGCTGTCTTAACGTCCATCTGATGGACGAGAAGACCATGTGAGGCTGCCAGGGAAAGTAATACTCGAATCGTGGTCATACGAGCAACAGGTGAGTAGGTGTCGAAATAATCTTCACCCTCTTTTTGTGAATATCCCTTCACCACAAGCCTTGCCTTGTACCTCTCAATCGTACCATCAGGCCTAAGCTTTTTCTTGAACACCCATTTGCATCCTATGGGTTTGCACCCGTAAGGACGCTCGACCAACTCCCAAGTACCATTAGACATGATTGAATCCATTTCACTCCTTATTGCTTCCTTCCATAGGTCAGCATCAGGAGATGAAAATGCCTCTTCAATGGTTCTGGGAGTGTCATCCACGAGGTACACAATAAAGTCATTTCCAAAAGACTTTGCAGTCCTCTGTCTCTTACCCTTACGGGTGACTAGATTGTTATCCTCCTCAGGAATGTGCACAGGGGGTTCCTCATTTTGTGTTATCGGAATGAAATGCTCATGGGGTAATGTAAATTCATGACTAGATGTGCTAGGTGCATTTTTGGAAGGAAATTCACTCTCAAAGAATGTAGCATCTCTGGACTCCAAAATTGTACCAACCAACATGTCAGGTACTCCAGATTTTACTACTAAAAATCTATAACCCACGCTGTTCATAGCATAACCCAGGAAGATACAATCAACAGTTTTAGGTCCAAGTTTGCGCTTCTTATTGATTGGCACATTCACCATGGCCAAACAACCCCAAGTACGCAAATATGAGAGATTTAATCTTTTCTTATGCCATTCCTCGAATGGTGTGATTTCTTTATCCTTTGTGGGAACTCTATTCAGGACATGACATGCTGTCAGAATCGCCTCACCCCACCATTCCTTAGAAAGACCCGCTGTCTCTAACATGGCGTTAACCAAATCAGTTAGAGTTCGGTTCTTTCTCTCAGCAATCCCATTGGATTGAGGTGAGTAAGGCGGTGTCCTCTCATGAATAATACCATGTTCCACGCAGAATTCAGAAAAATCATTAGAAAAGTACTCTCCACCACGGTCAGACCTTAAACGTTTAATCTTCCTCTCTAGTTGGTTTTCTACTTCAGCTTTATAGATTTTAAAGTAATGTAAAGCTTCATCTTTGGATTTCAGCAGATACACATAGCAATATCTAGTACAATCATCTATGAGAGTCATGAAGTATCTTTTATCACCTCTAGTCAATTCGCCATTCATCTCGCATAGATCGGAATGAACAAGTTCTAATGCCTCTAAGTTCCTCGCCTCCGCAGCCTTGTGAGGCTTGCGAGGTTGCTTAGATTGCACGCAAGCATGGCACTTAGAACTTTTGACCATGTCAAATTTCGGGATTAAATTCAGTTTTGCTAACCGCGTCATACAACCAAAGTTAATGTGACAAAGTCGTGAATGCCAAACATTCGACTCATTCGAAGTAAGAATATTATTCACAACCTTATTACAAACATTGTCAAGTAAAGAAAAGCGGAACAAGCCTCCGCAATCATAGCCTTTTCCAACAAATGTCCCATACTTAGAAAGTATACATTTATTAGACTCAAGAACTAATTTATAACCATCTCGACACAATTGAGAGCCACTAACAAGATTCCTTTTGATTGAGGGGACATGCTGCACGTGCTTCAATAGCACCGTCTTTCCCGAAGTAAACTTCAGAATGACCGTACCAACACCAAGAACACGAGCATGTGACCCATTTCCCATCAACAAGTCTCCTGTCACTCCGGCCTGATAAGAAGAAAACAAAGAGATATCAGCACACACATGTACATTAGCCCCAGTGTCAATCCACCACTCAGGTGTTTGACAAACAGAAAGGACAATGGGTGTAGAATTACCGTACCCAGAAGTCCCTCCAGTCTCGCTAATGACCACGTTTGCAGATTTCTTCTCCTGCTTAACTTTGCGGTCTGGGCACGCACTTGCCCAATGCTCAGTGCTCCCGCAAACAAAGCAGCCACCATCTTTGTTCTTTTTCTTCTTAAAAGTGGTTGTTTGCTTAGGCTTCTCAGCCCCCTTCTTCTTCTTCTTTGATGAGGTAACCTTTCGCACCATATTGGCACTAGAAGGTTCTCCTACGCTCTTTCCACGTGTGTCTTTTGCTTTCGCCCTTTCCTCAACATCAAGAGTCCCAATGAGTTCAGACACGCTAAACTCCTGTCTCTTGTGTTTCAGTTGGGTAGCAAAATCCCTCCAAGTAGGTGGCAACTTAGCGATAATACCGCCAGCCACAAACTTGTCAGGCAACACACATGGAAACGGTTCGAGTTCTTTTGCCAAAGCCTGAATCTCATGAGCTTGTTCAACTACAGAACGGTTCTCAACCATCTTGTAGTCAAAAAGCTGCTCCATGATATACAGTTCACTACCGGCATCAGAAACACCGAACTTAGCGTCCAGAGCATCCCATAGTTCTTTCGCAGAGGTGCACGTGATATATGAATCCTTATACTTATCAGCAAGAGCGCTAATCACGGCGCCTCTGAACAGATTATCAGCCATATTGAACCGTTCCTCCTCCTCTGGAGTGAACTGTTCTGGCTTACCGTTCGCGGCGTGATAGCAGTTCATTGCTGTAAGCCACAGGACCATCTGAGCACGCCATCTCTTGTAGGAAGACCCATCAAAAGCGTTTGGTTTCAGTGCAGCAGCAAAACCGCTAACAGAAAATTGCCTAATATCAGGTTTTTAGATTGTTAAGAATCTAGGCATTTTTCTAATTAATTTAATCCATAAATTTCCCAACAAGGTGATGGCGATGAATAAACTGAACAGAAAGTCAGGAACGTACCCAGCGGAAGATCCTGCGCCGGAGGCGCTGGAAGATCCATTCCCAAGAACCATTGTTCTTGAGTATGTTCGATGTAGTCGATCTTAGTCGATGCAGGACGTTGTACGCAGTGCAGAACCGCCGCGCTCCGGGAAGAAGTCGATCGAAAGCGAGCAGTCGCGTTGTCGCTCCCCAAAAACCTGATCGCCCGCACACCCGGCAGATGTCCCTTGCGGATCGGTGGTTTCGGAGGCCTGCTCTCCCAGATTCTGTGCGCGCAGAAGTCCGGGACGGAGAAGTCTTCGAAGGCAACAGCGAGCGGAAGTATGGAATGCGAGTGCGAGTGAGCGAACGTTTCAGGCGTATGGAAGGCGCTATATATAGAAACGGAACAGACGCCACGCCACGCCACGCCACGCCACGCCTCGCCTCGCCTCGCCTCGCCTCGCCTCGCCACGGCACGGCACGGCTCGGCTCGGCGGCGGCGCGCGCGCGCGTGTGGTTCACCACTAGCCTCTCTCAACTTCTCTAGGGGATCAACCGAAAATCCACCTAATAAGTCGAGTCAATTAATGATAGAAATCCCATGCGGGACTAAACCATTATTGCATTAATTATGAGCCTAGACTAAATAGAATTATTGCTCTATTATGGGCTTAAAAGCCCATAAATCTCAACATAAAGATCGGTTAAAGGCCCTACAGGAAAAAGAACGAAATGGACAGACCTATATATACACCATTGGTTGCTCCATTTCCGCATGTAGGAACGAAATAATATGCTTGTTGACACTATTACACGACATGTCCATGAACGATTTCAAACTGTTACTGAAGAAGGTGGTTTGAGGCAAAATTGCAGCTTACAAGATGACTGTTGAGCGTGGGGTTGGGACTTGGGAGGCACATCAGGAAATTTTGACACCACTTTTGAAGCATAAGGTAGGTAACATTACTGAAGTGTTAGTTGTTCAAAACACGGTGGTCCTTGGTCCCATGGTTCGGTTGGGCTTAGGATCAGTGTAGCAAGATATTGGCTTTCTTGAGGACCTTCGGCCTTTTGTACATCAATCACTACAGCTGGCGCAGGAGTTGCAAGCAGAACTGGTTCTCATCCCGTAGAACTAGAGCATCTCCAAGAGTTCCCAATACTCACTCCCGAAATCAGATTTTTGGGAATCAAGACGAAACCAGTGCTCCAACAGATGCGTAATCAGGTTGCCAATTTTTTCGCGCACCCAATCCAACCAACGTTTGTTGGCAAATATACGCCGTCACCAGCGCTCCCAATCCATTTGGGCCCACGTTGTGCCGCCCCTCACGCTGTCAATTCCGCCCTCCTCCGCGCCTCCGATCGACGGACATCACCCGTCGTCCACCGCAGTACACAAATCGAGCAGGACGCGCTGCCCGTGGTAACCTAGCCGAAGCCATGCATAACAAGGCAGCGCGATGCGAGTTGACCTGCATGTGCTGTGGTGTGTTGCACAGCGCCGTACCTGTGCGGGGTGCCTGAGCATCTTTATTCTTCATCTTATTGGTTCATTTTCTCGCTCGATGTATGCTCGAGCAATTGAACTCGGCTGGCTGCTCCTGTTTTAGAGTTGCGGTGGATTGATTTGCATGGAGGCGGACCAATCTTTCGCAGCGGCAGCAGCCATGGCATAGAGCATGGAGAAGAGAAGTTCGGGTGAGTAAGAAGGGACGAGGGAGAGGAGGGTCCCATATGTGCTGACGTGTCATATTTTAAAAGTTTTTGGGAATAAAAATAGGATAACTGTTGGAGGAGTGGTTATTTTTTACACCCAATAATTTTTAGAAAGCTCCCAATCCATGGTTTTTGGGAGTCAAAATATTGGGAACTCTTGGAGCTGAGTGGTCTATCTGATTTGTGGCTCCCCTGTTTTTCTAGACCTAGCGTGCATGGAAACCCTCTGTTGCATCTGCCCCTAGCTGTACCAGTGTACCTTGCTTCGATGCGAGCATGCAGTTTCCGTTGCTCAGTTTTAAGAAGTAACATACTCTACTTGCTTGTTTGAATTTTTTTAGATAATGGGAAATTGTATTAATCCCAGCCTTGGTTTTCAGGGAAGCTACAACCGACTGGCCTTGACCTCCAAGAACGTTACAGCCTAATACAGTGTCCAAAAGACTACAAAAATCAGAAGTGCACATGTGCACACCGATGAACATGACTAAACACAAAAAGAGAAAAAAATTCTCCTTATTACATCTCTATCGTCTACCAAAACGGCATAATGAGAAGGTCTACTCCGTCAGCTCTCTTCTCCCACGACATAGGGACTAAAAGCTCTGGAGCATCAGCCAATCCAACGATGTATTGCATCAAACGATTGAAGCGAAGACCACTCAAACTGCATCCATGAAAAGACGACATCCCAAGCACCACCGACGTTGAGGTTCTAGGAACTAACGGCATCAATATCGCCGATGGCTGGAAGGAGACAGCAGAATCTGACTGAGGTGAATCACAACACGAACCATGTCGAACGCGACGCGATCCATGCCTCCAGGTTACGACGTAAGAACGCCGCCGTCATCCGCCCACCAAGAGCTAGGTTTGAGCCTAAAATCACCTCAAGAGGCCGAAGAAAGGTTCCTGACGATGCCTTCAGGAAGGGCCATGGCGCCCGCGGGTGTCATCATCGTCGATGCTGACCAAAGCCAGTCATCTTTCGAGCAGAACCTCGACATCCACGACACATGAATCCCAGTCATCTTTCATGCTTGTTTGATGCTTATGGAAAAATATTTGTGAACATTGACTTGCTATATATACACACGCTATCCGTATTCGGGCTCGGGAGAGTTGTTCATGGCCTATACCCGACCGAATACAATGTACTTAGGTGAAGAATGTTTACCTTTGGCCCAAATCCGTAAGCTAATAATTCTAAATCAGAAGAAAATGGAACTGGGCATCAGATCAGATTATACGCGGAATAGGCCTGGCGTGATGGGTAACTTACTAACTCGAGAACAGGATTCCCTTAAAAAACACACACTTGAGATTTTTTTTTTTTTTTTTGATAATCACACACTTGAGAATTGGATATGCCAAGGTAGAATGTTTCAATTCTAGCAATGAATGTTTTTTTTTCTGTTCAGTCAAAACACTTGGCACCTTTCTCGTTCAAGTTCCTGGACTGACAGCGTCGTATTGGTTCATCTCTCGTTGTTTTTTTTTTCTCCTTCCCAAACTCAAAGCATTCTTTAATCTTTAGGCCCGGCTGGCCCGGCTCCATCAAGGCCGGTTCAACCCAGATGTGAAGTTCTGGTACCCTTCCTACGCGCCGCGACGCCTTCGCCGTCCAGCTCGTGCGCATACGCCATTCCTACGCAGCCGTCAGTACTCAGGTCCAACGTGCTCTGTTTCTCTCTGAACATTAGTTTTGCTGTTTACCGTACTCCTCTGTCCACTCAGTTCAATAATTTGGTTCTGAAATTTTATCTTGTGCTCCATACCAGTTTGAGACATTGAAACAGTCTGCACGTTCGGGACGATTCACGCAAGATTCAAGAGTTGCATAGTAGTATCAAAGAGTGATGTGAAATTCTGAACGTCGCTGCCCAGTCTGAATGTAATGTTAGTATTCTACATATGACAGCACAAATTTACCATGCAAGCACAAATTTACCATGCAATGCTGCGTTCTGATGGAGGCAAATCCAATTGCAATTGCTCCGTTCAACAGCTATTCATTTCAGAACATTACAAATCTTAAATGCCTGCAAACAGTCATATACGGCAGGTTTGCAGCTACCTGGACCTCGCAAACATACTGGTTAATTTGCATCGCAGACTCTGCAGCGATCGATGCAACCAAGCCCATGGAATACACAACACAAGGGTGTACCTTTATTCTCTAGATCTGCAGCCAAGCCCATAGAACATACTACGTTGCTTAACCTAATGCATAGCTGTAAGTTTCATAATAAGAGGTGAATATAAATAACAGGAATACAATATTTTGAAAAAAATATATATTTAGAATTAGAAAATGTTTTTCTTTGAAAGGAGGAATAGACCACAATTTTACATATAGCCAATGATCATCAACTTTGATGGTTGCGAAATCGTCCTCAGTTCACACTTTTGAAGATATGCGCATTAACAAGCAATTAACATCCTGGCTACACATTTTTGATACATAAAGATCTGTTAAAGGCTCTACAAGAAAAGGAGAAGCAAATGGACAGACCTATATATACCAGTAGTTGCTCCATTTCCGCTTGTTGACACTATAACAACTCATGCTGAATGCATGAGTTCAAATTGTTGCTGAACAAGAACAAGGTTTCAGGAAGAATTGCAGCTGACGGCATAGTTCTGAGCGTGGGGTTGGGAGGCACATCAGGAAAGCTTGTCTCTACCTACGGGCCAGAATTTAGGCCACATTACTGAAGTCTTACTTGTTCAACACACCGTTCTCCCACCATTCATGGTCGTGCAGCGAAATGTCACTATAGAGGCGGTGCCCAAAAGAACTTTTGAGGTTTGAGGAACCGCTCTTGCCGCTGTGCGTATTGGTTCCTGAAAAGCATCGGTGCCCTGCAACCTGGAGCGGAGCAACTAGTTACGCGCCGGTTCCTGGAAAGTAAACAACACTATTTTTCACTGTGCACGTCCTGGTTGATTCGCTGCCCTCTCTCCTCTCTCCTTTTCATCTCTCACAAAGCAACAAGGAGCTGAGGATAAAGCAGAGTGACACTTTTTTTCAACTGGAACCCACACATGGGATTCAAGCTCCGATGCTCACGCTACGCGAGTTGTGGCTCACGCCAGTTTTTCTGCTGCGGGGGCCAACTTTTTTACCGGGAGGGCCTTTCACATTGCGGAGCGCTCCGGGCAAAAAATGTGAGTCCCACAAGTGCGAATCGGGAGCGCTCTTCGTATGGCACAGCGTGAGCCTTTGGTGGCTGGACCCACCAATCGAACCCACCAATCGAATTATAAAATCAAAACTAAGCACACATGCAGGCTTTGGTCTGTGCTCCTCACGCTGCCCGGTTCCAGGAAATCATTATTTAACTAGTTGGAACCGGTGCTTGCTAAGCTTCGCTCTCCGTTTTTGGGCATCGGCTGTTTTCTGGAACCGCAGCACACAGTGGTGGGAGCGGTGCCTCAATCGGAAAAACTGGTTTGGGCACCGGTTCTATAGTACACTGTGGAGGGCCTAACGCTGCTTTGAGGCTTACGAGCAGTATAGCAAAAGGTTGGATTTTTTGGTGTCCTTTAGCTTTTTCTCGACAAATCACCATGTCTTGCAGTT
Source organism: Eragrostis nindensis (assembly GCA_012490785.1). Lineage (NCBI taxonomy): Eukaryota > Viridiplantae > Streptophyta > Magnoliopsida > Poales > Poaceae > Eragrostis > Eragrostis nindensis. Next base: position 76,355 of record JAAXCT010002325.1, read on the forward strand.
GGATCCAATCTCATAGAACTAACAGCAATCTTAACGGAGATAGGTTTAGGCTACCTGATTTTGGGCTCCTCTGTTTTTCTAGACCGAGCATGCATGTGCCAATGGATGTTTTTTCCCCTGTTCACTCGGATAGATTTGATACGCAACATTTACAGGTTCAACAGTATGTTTTCTCCTCAATTAGATGTTCAGTTCTTGGCGCATTGTAGGTCCAGGCAGGGTTCACAAAACCGGGAAAACCTCAGTTTCCGACAGGGCCAAAAAAGGTCCAGTTACTGACAAAACCGAGGGAAAACCAGTTTTGCTACAGTATACAGGTTTGGGTTTTAGCAAAAACCGATCGTCCAACGAAACCAGACCGGACCGATAAATACGTTACCGCGAAAACCGGTCCGGTTTTGCAAACCTTAGGTCTAGGTTCCTGGACCGACTACGTCTGATCTGTCCTCCTCTTGATGGGTTTTCTCCAAACATGCAACGCATCCCAAATCTTTCCTTGCGCCAGATACCTAACCGTACAAGGCGGCACCAGGAGATATTAGAAGTTGCAAACTGGAGGTGTTTTTTTCTTTTTTTATTCTCTAGTTTGTTTCATCGGTGTTGCGTTTGTGACTTCTGATAATGGCCAACTTTTGTCGATGGTTGTATTTGGCTGTAAAAGCCAAGGCCATAGCTTTTTTGAGAGTCAAAGCCAGAATTAATAAAATCTTCCCATTACCTAAAAAAAAGAGGCACCTCCTCCATTTCAAGTCCAGCAGCAGCAACGCAGCGCGATGGAGACTATCCATTGAAGGGGATAATTCATATAACACCACTAGTGAGGGAAGCCATCCCACAAAACAACACTAATAAGCGTAACATCTACATAACACCACTGAGCTAATTACACAACACAATTATCTGTTTTTTCAATCGTTTTAGGCCTCAATTGACAAGTGAATGGACATTTGTGCTCTTCTTCTCTTCTTTCCTTCCCGTCGGTTCTTCTTGTGCTCCCCAGCCGCTCTTCTCTTTGCCACGTTCCGTTCAACGTTGCCATGAGTCCCGGTCACCTCCTCACCCCAGCCATTAGATCCAGCGAGGCCATCGAGAATCCTCGGGCGACGGGTGACGTCTCGCGCAGGGGCATCACACGGCGGCCTGTGGTCCGTCCGCGACGGTGCAAGGGTGTGGCCTCGCAGCCTGCCATCCTCGGTAGCGCATGTTCTCGAGCAAGGGTGTGGCCTCGGACGCGTAGCCTGTCATTCCCAATGACGCATGGCCTCAAGCTGCATGGAGGGCGTGGCGTGGCAGGAGCAAGCGACATTTTTAGATAATGGGAAGGTTGCATTAATCCCAGCCTTGGCTCTCATAGAAGCTACAGCCGCGATGGCCTTGACTTTTAAGAAAGTTACAGCTAAATACAACCAGCGACAAAAGTCGGCCAACATCAGAAGTGCACAAGCACACTGATACGCTTACATGACTAAAGCAAAAAAAAAAAAAAAAAAACATCTCACAACAGCCTTTATGTTGTCAGCCGATACAACTCTTCAAGTAAGGTCTATTCCGCAAGCTCCCGTCATTGAGCTTAAGCAATGGCCAATCCAAGACTAACATCATCCGATGATTAAGGCATCCGATGATTAAGGCAAGACCACCCAAGCCGTATCCGCTTCTATCGAATAACTGATAGAGATGTCAAAGTAGACTTCAAGGTGACCCAAGGCCGAATCCAATTCATGCATGGAAGATCTCCAAAGACAACGCCTTCAAGAAGGTTGCAACATCAGAGATGCCACCGTCATCCATCTCAAATGAGAATAAGTTTTCACCAGGATATACTCCATCCATGTAACACCTCGACGATGTCTTCAAGAAGAATGTAGCACCCAAAAGCACTACCATCGTCGGCACTGACACATAGTCCGGCGAGCTTTCGCCCGGTGTTGTATGGAGTCAGGATCGCAGGATCCGCCACCGCGGCCCTGGCGCAACTCAACAATCCGCCCAAGGGCATCCCCATCGCCACCGGCATCAACAGCGAGCAACCACGTAAGGCTTCTGGAGCCCCAGTGATCCTGCCGCCACGACACATTGCGCGGCCGAAGACAAATCACCGCCTCCGCCGCCACAAGTTGTGCCTCGCGCGAGAGAGCCATAACGCCATGGTAAGACGACCGGATCCTCGACGGAAACCCGCCGCGAAGGCGCAAGGAAGATCCCGGTCGCCGCTGTTCCAGCGACCCAGATCAGTGATGGGATTAGCCGCCACAATTTTGTGCCACCCTGCACGTGGAAGGAGACCTTCGCCCCTCCACGCACAACAAATGGACGCCGACGAAGATGGCCGGACTCCATGAGGATGCATCGCCCAGGATCCATATGCCGCGAATCAACCTTGAAGACCACCAAAACGAGATCAAGGAGAGGGAAAAACTACCCCGCCGCCGCCGTCCTCGCCGCTGCGTGGGTTGTGCCGCGCCAGCCAGCTCCGGCGACGGCAAGGTGGGTGGAGGGAGGAGGGAGATCGAGTGGCGGCAGGTGGTGGTCGCCGCCCGTGTCGCCTGGGCTGGGAGGGCGACGCGGGGGCTAGGTTTTCGGCGAAGGGACCAGGAGCAAGCGACATGGAGGCGCGCGTCGTGTCTGCGGAGGCCGGGCAGTGGTGCGAGGCGCGCGTCGCAGCGGCACGACGGAGAGGGCGGCGCTCGTCGCGGCGGCACGACAGGGGCGGGCGGCGCGGTAGATGCTAGGCAGCGCTATCGTCGATGAAGATGAAGTTCTCTGTACTGTCAGGGGCAGAAACATTATTTCTATTTCTGTTGTCTGTTTCGGCAAAAAGAAAAAAGAAAATATTTCCCTAAAAAAAGAAAAAGAAAATGAGATTATAGGAAGATAATGTTGTTGTGAGATGACCGACAGCCTTAGAAGTGTGTTATATGCGGACGTCCCTACTTAATTACTGAAACTGTTCTCTGGACGGCAGTATATCTTTCTACTCTCATATCCCACATAAACTAGCAAGATGGCCGCGCTAAATAGCGCGGCTAGTTTGATCAACAAAAATAACAAAATTTATAAGCGCATTTTTTTAATTCATTGGGCTTGAAATTTGAAGAATTTTCTGGCGATGGATCTTGAATACGGCAATGATAAGCAGTCAAGCCATACACGCTGATACTTACCATCACAGCTTCGTCGTCCCATGCCTTTGAATCACATTTGATTAAACTCATACTGCTCTCATATGCTCATCATGGATTTTGCGCTATCGATCAATGGTATACGATTTGATTAACAGAGCAGAACAGGTCAATGATCACCAATCACCGCAAGGAAAGCCTCTCATCATCAGGCAAATCTCACCGGCCAAATGATGCACCTGCACTGTTGAACCTGATCCATCATTACATCGGCGCTGGTGCCCCCACCATCTGCGTGCATTTCCATCGGGAAGCAGTGTGTCGGTGCCGGCGCCTACCACTTGGCGGATGACACCTCCGGCACTCCCTCTGTCTCAAAGCTCATCACATGCCGCAGCGCCTGAAAAAAATCATTTGCATCAAACAGATGTGAACTGAACAGAACAACCGAACAAAAACTGGAGTTCTAGATTGCAAGTACAAAAGCACTACACCGCCAGAACCTAAACGATTTGAGCCCTGCATATTGAAGTCACTAAAATTCAAAAATTTTATATGGCATATGTGAAAAATGCAAAAGAAAACCGAATCAATCATATCTCTAAATCTCTGAACTGCAGCTACTCCCGCATGTAGCGGAGAAAGAACTACCGTACCACTGAAGTTTCTTTAGACGTGGCAGTCGAAGCCATAGACGGCGTCGTAACCGAGGTAGGAGGCGCCATTGACCCAGTCAAGCAGCAGGGATATGTCGACGGGTGCCGCGTGGCGACGCATAAAGCGGCAGGATATGTCGACGCATGAGGCCGCGTGCCTGAACTGAAAATAGTATTTACATAATATCTTGTATACTGATCGAACTGCCTAGTTTAGAGTTGTATACAATACAATGCTAACTTTCTTTTAATCTTTGCAGTTTAATGTTCATAAAATCCAACGGTTCACATGTTTACGCAGAGCCATAAAACATTGAGGGATTAGTGCTCAAAATAACCAAGCATCGAGGGATTGCCAATACAATTAAATGTGCAAAATTCCATAGAAAAAATGATTAATTTAGAGGATGGATATATAATACCTTGGTATAAGCTTGATTGATGTGCAAAATCTCCAGTAAAAGCACAGATGATAGCGCAACAGAGACATGGTGTTGTTATATATGGTCTTCAAACACCAAACTTTCGTTTGTGCCCTCCAGATTAAACCAGAACGTACAACAGGCCAACATTTGTCTCTGCTTCTCTAATTACCTCTTTTTTTTAGACGCTTCTCTAATTACCTTAAATAACAAAGTTGAAGAAGACACAATGCTGGCCCAATGACTTTCCACTGTCTCATCGACAACACCATTACTCGCGCCGTTTGTGGCGATGACCACATCTTTTTTTAAGCTCACGTCTTAGGGTGTGTTTGGTTGTGCTGTGGCTGTGAAAAAAGCTGCTGTGGGCTGTGAGCTGTGAAAAAAGCTGCTGTGGGCTGTCAGCTGTGGAAAAGCTGAAAGCCGTTTGGTTAAAGTAGCTCTGGCCGTGAAAAAGTTGTCG